>WWET01004270.1:103990-119069 GCA_011038615.1 Limnodynastes dumerilii
TTAAACAACACAATGTAACTCCAAGTCAATCACACTTTTGTGTAATAAAACTGTCCAGGAAGCAACACTGATTGACAATCAATTTCACATGCTGTTTTGCAAATGGAATAGACAACAGGTGGAAATTATAGGCAATTAGCAAGACACCCCCAATAAAGTAGTGGTTCTGCAGGTGGTGAGCACAGACCACTTCTCAGTTCCTATGCTTTCTGGCTGATGTTTTGGTCACTTTTGAATGCTGGCGGTGCTTTCACTCTAGTGGTAGCATGAGACGGAGTCTACAACCCACACAAGTGGCTCAGGTAGTGCAGCTCATCCAGGATGGCACATCAATGCGAGCTGTGGCAAGAAGGTTTGCTGTGTCTGTCAGTGTAGTGTCCAGAGCATGGAGGCGCTACCAGGAGACAGGCCAGTACATCAGGAGATGTGGAGGAAGCCATAGGAGGGCAACAACCCAGCAGCAGCTACCTGATTTACTGGCCCTAAGGGTTAATGGCTCTTAGCACTTGTATGAATGGAATAATAGTGTCTGCTTAGATAAAATATAAATACAACTTAATCAACAATGTTGGTCCTGTGTGTGGAGGTACTATACGAGGTATTATGCACAAAAAGGAGAAGTTAAGAAAAAGCGCTAAAACAGGCAGGTAAATGCTGCTCAAACCCACTGCAGAGAGAAATATATATATAACTCTGGAGTATACAAAGGACAAATAAAGCAGTATCGTCTAAGCGCTACCCAAAACACATAAGTGAGGTGATATTTTGAAGTTTTTTAACAGATAAAGGTATGCACAAACCCTACAGGTTACCACTATTCAGGATCCTATTTCCAAGAAGCATTCGCTAGCTGAATATAAGTCATGGTTGCCGACTTTTGTCAGCTTTCCTCCGGGAGATCCCGGAGAGAAGCGTGCGACGCATGCAGGGGGTGGGGCTTAATGACGCGATTTATGCAAATCACGTCATTAGGCTCCGCCCCCTGGCTCATACTGGCCCGTTTTGACTTGGAATAGGGGTCGGGACGGGGCTTGATGCCGCAAATTGCGTCATCAAGTCCCTTCCTGTGCCTAGCAACACTAGTATACTAGTGTTGCTAGGCAGGGGGCAGGACTTGAGGTCCCGGGATACCGGGAGTACTGCCCGAATTTCGTGAGTCTCCCGGACATTCCGGGAGAGTCGGCAACCCTGATATAAGTGCACATCAAGAGTATGCAGGCGTGCTAAAAGCAAATATTGATGCTGTCCGTCCCTGCTATAAACTTTTATACAGGCAAGTATAGTAACAGTCTCCGTTGTATGAGTCAGACAAGGGAGCCTTGAGAAAGATTGATAATCAATCGAAACGGGATGGACAGCATCAATATTTGCTTTTAGCACGCCTGCATACTCTGGATGTGGACTTATTTTCAGTTAGCGAATGTTTCTTGGGAATAGGATCCTGAAAAGTGGTAACCTGTAGGTTTTGTGCATACCTCTATCTGTTCAAAAACTTCAAAATATCACCTCAGTTATGTGTTTTGGGTAGCGCTTAGACCATACTGCTTTATTTGTCCTTTCCTTACTATATGTGGTATGTCTATAAAATATCGAGACTGTGATTCCACCTAGTAAACAAAGCAGTCAGAACCGATTATAACTGCATACGTAGTGACCTTGAACATGTGGCAGAATGGGTTCCAGAAGGCACAACAGTTAACCAGCATTATTTTAAGGATGTTTTAAAAAAGCTGAGAGAAAGAGTCAGAAAGAAACGGCAGAATGGTTTCATTGTTTACCAGGACAATGCACCTGCTCACACAGCACTTTCTGTGAAGCAGTTTTCGACCAACAATCACATTACTATACTTGAACATCCTCCATATTCGCCCGATTTAGCACCTTGTGACTTTTATCTTTTCCCAAAAGTCAAATCAGTGCTTAAAGGGACACATTTTGAGTCAGTTAGAGAAAACAGCAGATATGTTGAAACAATTGCCAGAAATTGTTTGCTCCAGTGGAAAACAAGACTACAGCAATGTATTAGTGCAAATGGGGAGTATATTAAAGGGGACAAGCATTATATTTGTAATACCAATAACTTAAAGTGAGTCATTTAATCAGTCTCGTTATTTAATAGATATACCTCGTAGTTAGCCCACATATTATCTCCGCACACTGTACCACTTACCACTCATACAGGCCCTAAAAGCCATTAACATAGGAAATTGGAGGCAAAACATATTTGTACCTATTTGCAGGGCCCTTCGATCTCTCTCATTCTCTCTCTCACATACACATATTTTAATTCCCCCCCCCCACTGTAGTTGGATGCCCTAGGCTGCAGCCTTGTCACTCTATTGGCTGATCACCCCTGCCTATATGCATGTCTATGGGAACCTCTGTCTGTGTGTGACACTGATGGATACATGGGCCCATCACACTGTCACTTCATATAAAATGTTTGCGGAAACTTGCTCCCTTGTTATGGTAACTGCCCTGTGGTGGGAATCTTCTTCTATGTCTGTCTAGTCAATAAGCCAATGAAATCACAAACCTTTTCACAGCACCCATGAATCTACGCTCCTTTTTCAAGCTCATTTATTAAATAATAATTTTGGGGGTGTTTCTGGGCCTAGCCCAAACCCTGAAAAACAGCTCTATACCTATATGCCTCCTAAACTGCACAGTTGGCATAATGCAGTAAAGCAGGCAATGTTCTCCCAGCATCTGCCAAACCCAGACTTGTCCATTTGACTGCCAAACAGAAAAGCATAATTCATAACTCCATAGAACTGGTTATGTTTCCACTGCTCCTCAGTCCAGTGTTGATGTGCTGTACACCACTCCATCTGATGCTTGGCATCGGACTTGGTAATGTGAGGCTTGCATGCAGCTGCTCGGCCAACAAAACCCATTCCATTAAGCTCCTGCCACACAGTTTTTGTGCTTACATTAATGCCAGTGGAAGTTTGGAACTCTTCAGCTATGGTATCAGCAGAGCGCTGATTACTTTTACACACTATGCACCTTAGCAACCATTGACCCTGCTCTGTGATATATGTGGTCTTCCACTTCATGACTGTGTTGATGTTGGTCCTAAATGTTTCCACTTTATAAAATTATCACTTACAGTTCACTGTGGAATATCCAGCAGGGTTGAAATTTCCAAGTCTCATGCTTAAAGTCACTAACCTCTTCAGAATAACCCATTTTGTATCACAAATGTTTGCAAATGGAGGCTGCGTTTCTAGGTTCTTGATTTTATACAACTGTTGCAATGGGTATAATTAAAACACCAGAATTCAGTACTTAACAGGTGTGATCAAATACAAGTTTTGTCCATATCGTGTATATTAGAATTCATCCCTTAGGATTTTGAAGTGGCAATAATCTGCTGATATACTATTTACCAGCATATAATATAGTGTTCAGGGGTGTATCTATGGGTCCAGCACCCCTGGCAAAATAAGGGACTGGCTCCCCTCCCCATTTTTTTTCTGAATACTTTTACTGTTTACTTTTAACTTTGATATTTGCAAATAAATAAAAAAGAAGCAAATTTGGAAATAAACAATAAACTGATCTCCCCCCAGTACTCCCATCATATGTGCCTCCATCTCCCTCCAGTACTCCCAGCCATCATATGCCCCCATCTCCCCCCTAGTACTCCCATCATATGTGCCTCCATCTCCCTCCAGTACTCCCAGCCATCATATGCCTCCATCTCCCCCCTAGTACTCCCATCATATATGCCTCCACCCCCCCCCACCCCCAGCAGTACTGAGTCCCCAGCCATCATATTGATCCAGGATCCAGTCTTCCCAGCCAGGTTTTCCCTTCTTACCGTTTGTGTCCTCCTAGACTGTCAGCGTCTTAGAACTGCAGTAGTGTTGTGCTCCCGCGGTGGCCGAGACTTAAGGGAAATGAAGTCCCTCGGTCACAGGCTTCTCTATAATCGCAAGACTTCATTTCTCTAAAGTCTCGTCCATCGCGGGAGCGCGACGCTACTGCAGTTCTAAGCCGCGGCGACACTGACAGGCTGGGTGGACACTAAGGTGAGGTGACACATCTATCCTCTTAGCCACGGATGGCAGCGATGGCAGTAGTATTTATTTTAGGTATACATTGTAGTTAAAAGCAGCTGCATGCAAAACTTATGCAATATGCTTATGATGGTGAGTTACATGTAAATTTTATTACAAAGAAAAAACTTTTTCAATGAACAGTGTACGAAAATCAGCTAAATATGCCCAAAACTGCAAGTAGCAAGCTCTGTATGACTAGACTGAATGCAACTTATCATTGTCTGCATTTGCATGCATCTGTTTTTGGACATTGGGCCGAGGCATATAAAAGCACACAACACTACATTGGTCATGGAACAATAGGAGATGACACATTGAACAATAACAGTCCCAGAACAGTATGGCCAAACTCAGGAGGGATAGGGGGGGGCTCTCATTTTCTAGCGTATTTTTTGAGAGTTGTGCTGCTTAGTAAATATTGTGGTTTATATCCTTTACAGCAATCACATGTTGTTGGTTGCTGGTTGGTTTCTGTTGGTTTTTAACTTTATTAAACACAGCAATGGATACATTCCTGAGTAATTCTAAAGTGATTTATTGTTTACAATAACACCACTCTTCCTAAATCAGCCATGTTTTTTCTTTAGAAATGATAGAGCTGATGCAGAGTTCATCACAAAATCTGTCTAATTTCTGCATTTCTATGTGCAATGATATCTTATCTCTGCTGAAATATTGATACATACATTGAGGCTTATACCCCGTTCACATTACCACCTAAAAGCCGGGGTTTTCATGAAATTGCCGGGTTTCATGAAAACCCCGGCTTTTTTTGGCAATCTGAACGCAAACCCCGGGTCTCTCTAGCCGGGTCTTAGACCAAGCTAAAAAGAAGGGTTTTTGCCGGCTTTCTGCGTTCAGATTAAGCCAAAAAAGCCGGCTTTTTTCCCTGCTGCCGGCTTCTAAAAAAATAAAATAAAAAAATTAATAAAAAAAAGCCGGTGCTTTCAGCTCAGTCTGAACGCACCACTTTAAAATTTTCTAAATTCTGCCCACTGCCTAAAAAGCCAGCTTTTTATGCAGTGGTAATGTAAACGTGGTATTAGATATTCACATTGATAACTTACTTACATCCCTATGCTGATTTTAGAAGATTTGTCTGATTACACTTTAGTGGTAAATAATTAATAAGTCTAGCATAAGCTATAACAGGATTGACGAATTTTATGAAATAGGTGTCGGTTTGGGGGGGTCAGGCTTAATGTGGTGATTAATAGACATCAGATCCGTTTTTGCGTGTGGTTGCGTGTGTATATTTAGGATCAGATGAACTGCGCATGCGTAGTAACTTTCCACGCCCATTACATAGTATTTACGCACATAAATACTTTCGGTACGGACTTGTGAATCGCACTTAGGGTCATACGTACCTAGGGGCATGGTTTTTATCCGGATGGTAGACATTACATGGGGGAAGCATTTAAATGGGCATTTGAGGGTGCGGTTAGATAAATATGCACATATGTAAATAACATATGCGTGTAAGTACACACGTAGACTTAAGGGTGCCCCATGCGTATATTTGCGCGCTTTTTACACACGTTTCTGTAAATATGGTCCCACGTCCTTAAGCCCCATCCCTGCCTGTCAAAGCTTTAATTTATGCTTTTACTTGGTATGGATGCAAATTGTGCCATTGTGCCCTGCCTATCCTTACTAACGGTGTGGAATGGAACTGTGGGAGATTTGCCAGCTTTCACAGGATAACTGGAAAAATGCCCCAAATTCATGAGTCTCACGGATATTTTGGGATAGTCAGCAACCATCTGCTAAAGTACAGTGTAGTGTAATCTTTACATATAAGTAAGTCAGGCTGTCTGATAAACCCTTGCAAGAAAGAAGGGGCTTGACTGTAAAATAAACACATGGAAAACCTCCTGCAAAGATAATAAACATGACAGAGAAAAATAAGTGTCAGATGTGTATTTCTTTCATTCCTTTTCATAATTCAGCAGTTCTTCTTGAAATACAGTTAAGGGACTGATCCAGAGTTTGAAGTTAGAGCAAATCTGCTGCTTAGCAGAACCATGTTGAATTGCAGGGTAAGCTAATTGAAAAATTCAAAATAGAAAAAGTTAAAATGTTTTCTAGCATAAATATAAATGACAAGTTTATAAATAAAGCTGTTCAGTATTTGTGTGCAATAAGCAATGCTAGATAGTATTTTCCCAGCATGCAATTATCTTTTACTCATTTTACCCCTCAAATTGCAACATGTGCAGATTTGCACCTTTTTGTGAGGTTGTTCATATTCTGGATCAGCTCCTATATATAATGTATCACCATGTCATTGTATAATTCATATGATGTAAATATACAGGTTGATTGCCTAGAAATGGATCCAGACTTCTGATAAGTGGCTATTTTTCTGCCAGATCAGACAATCTCAGATTTCTTTAATGGGGCGTTCGCACAAAATAGAGTTCCTGACCAGAACACAGCTTGGACCTGCAACAAATCACACTTCCAACATCTTCTAACAAGGGGGCCAGGTGGTGTATACATGTGGGAGAGGATTAGCAAAGGCAGTGGTTTTTCTATGATGGGTCCAGGTTCCTGCTGCACACAATGGCCCGGATTCACACCCCCGGACGTCTTTAAGATCGCATATACGCAATCTACGTAACAAAACGATACGTAGATTACGTAAAATAGTTACTGTGCATGCGTAGTAGCTATTATCGGTAATTTAAGGACGTATGTCCAATATGTCCGGTGGGTGTGAATCCGGGCCAATATCCTGAGATATGTGCATAGTGTGTGTAAGATTTTAGATCTGTATGTGTGTATTTATTATTTATTATGAGGGTGATGGGTGTTGTGCTAGCAGCGGCAGCAGGGGCAAAGGGCTAGGAATAGCTTCTGAGGCACAAACTCCTGGCTTGGACTTAGAAAAGGCACTATACAACTCCCAGCCTCATATAAAGCTGGGGATTGTGACATCAAGACAGGACTCTCGTGGGATTGCTGTGTCCTGTCCATCTTGTCCTGCCTATAAGAATTCTAGAAGCTGTCACTGGGGAGCTGAGGTAATACATTTTTTCTTTTTCCCCTGCTGCATCTTTGCTCTGTATCAAAAACTGGTAGTGTTAGAATCTAAGATTTTGCTAAATAGTTAGATAAATTATCAATGGTGAAAGGTAGAACATCATAAGCACATACCCTGCAACTGTCCCAATTTCAGCGGGACAGTCCCGCTTTCGAGGGACTGTTCCGCTGTCCCGCCCACCCCAGAACATGTCCCGAGTGATCAGACTCTCGGGACAAATTTTCTTCTTTTTCTTTCTTTCTTTCTTTTTTTTTTTTTTAAAGCCCTGTTGCGTTATATGTGGAAGGACTCTGAAGAACTCAGGACACGTAATACAGGGCTCCTATGGGAGGAAGAGGACAGACGTACAAGCGCCGCACAGGAAGGAAGACTTCAATGGTAAGTAAATAATTTAATAGGGTCTGGCAATTGGGTACAGAGGCTGGCAATGTCGGTGGACATCAAATCATTGGATGCACTGGCAATAAGGGCATAAGGAGGCTGGCATTGGTTATTAATTTGAGGGCAGAGATGGAGAGAGGCACAGACATTAGGGGCAGACATAGAAGCAGGTACTAGCATATGGGGACAGATAAAGGCTGGCACTGGTAATAGGGGGCAGATGGAGGCAGGCACTGGCATAAGTGGGCAGATGAAGGCTGGCAATTGGGGGCATAAGGAGACTGGCACTAGCAATTAATTTGGGGGCAGACTTGGAGGAAGGCACAGACAATAGGGGCAGATATGGAAGCAGGTACTGGCATATGGGGGCAGATGAAGGCAGGCACAGTGAATAGGGGGCAGATGGAGGCTGGAATATGTGGGCAGATGGAGGCTGGCATTAAGGGGGCAGATGAGGCTGGCATTAGGCTGGCATTAAGGGGGCAGATGAGGCTGTTGTTAAGGGGGGGAGATGGAAGCTGGCATTAAGGGGGCAGATGGAGACTGGCATTAAGGAGGCAGATGGAGGCTGGCAATAAGGGGGCAGATGGAGGCTGGCAAATAAGGGGCAGATGGAGGCTGGCATTAAGGGTGGAGGCTGGGATTAAGGGGGCAGTTGGAGGCTGGCAAATAGGGGGCAAATGGAGACAGGCATTAAGGGGTCAGGTAGAGGCTGGCATTAAGGGGTCAGGTAGAGGCTGGCAAATAGTGGGCAGGTGGAGGCTGGCATTAATGGTGGAGGCTGGCATTAAGGGGGCAGTTGGAGGCTGGCAAATAGAGGGCAAATGGAGGATGGCATTAAGGGGGCAGATGGAGACTGGCATTAAGGGGGCAGATGGAGGCTGGCCCTGGCATTTGGGGGCAGACATGGAGGCTCGCACTGGCATTTGTGGACAGACATGGAGCCTGGAACTGGCAATAGGGGGTAGACATAAGGCTGGCACTGGCAATAGGGGGCAGGTGGAGTCTGGCTCTGGCAATTGTGGACAGACATGGAGGCTGGAAATAATAATAAGGGGCAGACATATGGAGGCTGGACATATAAACAGGGGCAGACATATGGAGGTTGGACATAGTATGAGGCAGACATAGAGGCTGGCCATAATAACAAGGGACATACATGGAGGCTGAACATAATAACAAGGGGCAGACATGGAGGCTGGCAATAATCATAAAGGGCAGACATGAAGGCTGGCAATAATAAAAGGGGCAGACATGGAGGCTGGCAATAATATTAAGGGGCAGACTAAGGGGCAGATATGGAGGCTGGCTATATTAACAAGGGGCAGACATGGATGCTGGACAAATAATAAAGGAGCAGACATTTAATAAAGGGGCAGACATATGAAGGCTGGACAAATAATAAAGGGGCAGACATATGGAGGCTGGACAAACAAACAGGCGAAAGACATATTGATGCTGAACATAATAAGGGGCAGTCATGGATGCTGGACAAATAATAAAGGGGCAGATATGGAGGCTGGACATTTAAACGGGCTGACATATGGAGGCTGGACAAATAATAAGGGGCAGACATATGAATGGCTAAATTATTAAAAGAGGCATGCACTAGACCCGCTATCTGTTCGTGACAGACACACCCACTTTCCCCAGACACGCCCACTGGGCGGTACAAGGCACACCCCTTCTACCAGGCCACGAAAAATGTGTCCCTCTTTACAATTCTCAAATGTTGGGAGGTATGTAAGCAAAACACCAGATGGAATATTTCAGTGGTGAATGAAACACTAGTAAAGCATCACTGGTAAGTAGAACAATAGAGAGATATTTCTGGTGAAATGATTACCAGAGATATTTCAGTTTTGGGCAAATAAAGAGCTACTTTTAGCAATACCCTCTGATGACTTTCCATTTCAAATTTCATAGTTTCTTTTCTAAGTATGAGACTGACCTATCTCTTTGTAACCACAACACTATTCATAGGGGCAGGAGAGTAATAATACCTTAATGTTATTTATTAATATATAAAAACATGGATTTTTTTATTTATTAAACTAAACCTTATATAAATTTAAATAAATTTAAAAACCGATATATTTACATATATTAATACATGACAGCAAAGTATTATTATCCTCACCAACTTCATCCTGCCACAATGATCCCATTCCCTACCACCTCCTCAAACACCTCTCTCCCACAGCCTGCTCCCATCTAGCCCGCCTTTTTAACCGAGTTTGGAAGTCAGGAGAATTAAACTTTATCCACTCAAACCACATCACTATAAAGTGATGGAAGTGAGTGAGTGAGCTGAAAAAGTCAGGTCATCCATACACAGATAAAATTCCCCATTTCCCATTCTTTGATAGATGGGGTTTGGGTGATTTCCAGTGCACTGGGATGACAGAAATTGCTTCTGTAGTTGTCTAGGGAGATATTTTTTATAGTAAGTAACCAGTATTCTGGGTTCTCAGGGGTCTCTTCCCCTACTAAGCGTTTGGTTATCTCAATGATCTGGCTCCAGAAGGGAGACAGCAAGGGGCTGTCCCACCAAATGTGGAAAAAACTCTAATGTTAAAACATCTTCCACTGTTATCTAAGGCTTCCAGTTGCATTTGCATATCTTTAAGTGAGAGCGACTCTTCCATAACTGTCTCATGGAGATGATTGAGATCTGTGGTGTGATCGAATTGGATAGTTTCAATGGCGGTAAGCCTACAGGATACTTGTAATAAAAAAAAGGGTGTACCCCTTTAAAGCACTATGAGAAACTGCAGCAGTCCCCTACTAATAGAAAGGGCCCTGACCTTTCCGATATACAGAAAATACAAAAAAAGGTTTTAGATGGGGGAAAGCGCTGGAATAGTGTGAACAAATGACAGAAATAAAAACCCTTAAATATGTGCATCTAAATACAGTTAGAAAACATACATAGCGGCATACAGGGGAAAAAAGTTCTCAGAATAATCACAGTCTTTGTATAATAAAAGTAGTGTAAATTTTCGTTTTAGAAAAAGACTTCCATATGATTCCAAGCAACATTCATGTAAAATAGAAATAGAAAAAACAGAATGAGTGAATATTCAAATAATCAACTAAATTGTATTATAAATAACAAACATGCCTGAAATTTTTAAATACTTTACTACATAAATATATAAAATAACATGGCATAAATATCACAAATAGATAAACCAATGTAAATATCACAGAATGAGTCCTAATGAAACGCTCCTACCCCAGTGAATGGATGGTATTGCAAGGGAACGCGAGTCTCTAATGCGCCTAGCTGGGACGTCTCACACAGCCGACGATCGTGAAGACATCGTAGGAGCGTTACATTAGGACTCATTCTGTGATATTTACATTGTTTTATCTATTTGTCATTGTCATTTGCCATGTTATTTTATATATTTATGTAGTAAAGTGTTTTAAAATTTCAGGCATGTTTGTCATTTATCATACAATTTGGTTGATTATTTGAATATTCACTCATTCTGTTTTTTCTATTTCTATTTTACATGAATGTTGCTTGGAATCATATGGAAGTCTTTTTCTAAAACGAAAATTTACACTACTTTTATTATACAAAGACTGTGATTATTCTGAGAACTTTTTTCCCCTGTATGCCGCTATGTATGTTTTCTAACTGTATTTAGATGCACATATTTAAGGGTTTTTATTTCTGTCATTTGTTCACACTATTCCAGCGCTTTCCCCCATCTAAAACCTTTTGTACTAGTGGATACTTGTGATAGCTCTATTGGTAAAGAGAGGGTTTGGTGCTGAAGTTTCTCCATCAGGTGCTTTTTAAGTTGCTTAAAGTTATGTTTAGTAGGAATAGAGTCTAAACAAAGTAGGATCTTGACAAGTATCTATGCACCAGTGGCATCTGGGTAGAGTCCATTGGGGATGGAGGAAGGTCAGACATTTCAGCAGAGTCACTAGATGAGTGCAGAGAAACTGGAAGTGGAGAGGTAGAGACTACGATGGTGAGGAAAGGGAGGATGTCTGATTGTGGAGTGGGAGTTCTGTGTTTTGTCACAGTTTTTTCCCATCAGAAGATTTCTGTCCGCAGGGTATAATCCTCACAAGACACAAGTAGCAGAGTTGTAGAGATGGGTATAATTTTGTTCAGGTGCACATGGTGGATGGCTATGAGGTTATTTGGAGCCACTGCCCCCCTTTTAGGAAAGGGTTATATTGCAGACTACATAGGCACCCAATGATCACTGTGAGGTAGTGATAGTTGGGGCACCTCAGCCCAACATACTGTTGGCTCTTCTGGGTGTAAACATCCAGGAATATCTAATCTGTCAGGGTATGGGTGTTAAAGGTGAGACTCCTGTAGTCTCCCTGGCTAAAGTTATTAGGTAGCTGGATGATAAGGGAACTTCCATTAGGCAGCAAAAGATATAGTACTTGTCTGCTTTCTCAGAACAGTGTCCTGGATGCTGTGGGGTTGTAGTTCAGTCCTGTGCCTGGAGGGGACACCAGCTGCAACTCATCCTGTGGCCTAGCAGGTTTGATACCCCTAGCAGTATAACCTCCAGAATGGGTTAGGTGTGGTGCTTTGTGGTTGTTGTTAGTGTTATTGTTAGGCCATAGAGCCGGGAGAAGAGGTTTAGTACGACCTCAGGTTGTGTCCACGTCCCTGTGACAGGAAGGATGTGGTATCAGGCCTTTCCTACTGGGGCTTGGAGGGTCCCAGCATGCAGCCCACTGGGATACAGGAATCTTCACTCCCTCACAGGTATTGTCCAGCTCCGGGGGTCCCAAGAAGGATGACACTACCCACCCAGGGCACTGATTTAGCAAGGAAAAAGTCTCTTATGTAGCTAGTGTAGAAGATGGGCTGTGGTTAGCACCTGATTCCAGGTGTGACACTCCTTTTTTTACAGTCAAGGGACCAACGTTATATTTTATGTCTGTACTGTATTTTGTTGTACTTTATACATCACTGTGGACACCATGTGGTGCCTTATAAATAAACGATAATAATAAAAATAATAATTCTGGAAAAATGGAACACTACTGCAATACAAATGAATAAAAAAAAATAAAGTAATATACAACAAGTATAAGTTAAAAGACTAAATCAATAAGTGAATAAAATTAATTGGAAGCATACCAAATTATAATTAATTTAATTCAGCTTTTAATTTATTTGGAAATAATATTTTCATATACAACTGAAATAGATATATATGGTTTTATAATAATTGTTTAAAAATTATCAAAAAGATAAAATCACACAAATTACTAATTAATACAAAGATAATGTTGTATGTGAAACTAAATATATCTAAAGTTCAACAGATATCTGGTATAATCTACAGATGTTTGTTATTCTGTATATTGTTTCTGTTTATTTAACCTATGGAACATTTTTATGGTTTTAGTAGTATTTGGAATAAAAGTATTGTTTTATGTGATATAGTGTAATTTTGATGGTACCACAATTGTGCGATTATCAGTTTGGGGTGACAATTTGCAAAAAAGACCAGAGTCCCAATACAATGGATATGCGGTAAACTGAACCAAAATAGTATGTTATGGAAAATAAGGTTGGTGATTAAGGAGAGAAAGAAAGATTCACGATTTCAGATATTTCTCACACTTTAACTGGTTTTAATACTTATAAATTCAGTTACATTGTATCATTTAATTAAAGAAAAAAAGGGTAAATGGTGCAATTTGCCATCATTCCAATAAAGTTAAAAAAAAAGTTAAAGGGTGTAACTTCAATTGTTTTAATAAAGTTAAAAAAAGGGAAAGAATAAAGGAAGAATAAGACTAAGAAAAAGTTACCGTAAATTAATTGCAAATAATGAAGAATTAATGATAACCTTTACTCCTATTTATAAGCCTTTCGTTTATCATCAGTTGACTTAATATATAAAGGTTTGTCTATTGCCTTTCCATATAGATATTGCAGATTATCTGCTTTTAGATTAATCTTGGATTGTAAATAATGTCTCATGGTGCTGATAAAATAGTAGTTGATTAAATACACTGCATTACTTATGAGTATATTAGTTAGGCATATAATCAGAAATTGATATTTGGCTGTTAACAATGACGCTATCTGTTTTGTGCATCCATTTAGGACAATACATAACTAACTATTGTGGAGTAACTTATAATGGATTTGCCGGTTTTGAAATATTGAGCCAGATTCAGACTTCCAAATGTTTTGCATTAATTTGTAATACATATGCTATACTAGACCTTAGCCCAACCCACAATCATAAATTTACATTCCTACCCTCGCCTACTTGCCATAACTCCAAGCGTTTGTCGTTCGGCCATGCCCCACATAAATAAAGCTGATCGTACAGAGTTGCAAACTGTATAATTACCTCTTTCAAACGTAAGTATCCGCTCTGAGCATGTGTGCTAGAAATAAACAGCCGACATATGCATTTAGCGTGCGTATATCAGCTACCGTTATTAAGTCTAAATCTGGTCAATTATGACGTGTTTTATGCTATATATAGCTATGCTACAGCCATTTGCTAAAACTAAAGGTTTTTCAGAAGTTTAGTCCAAGTTAAACTAACATCTTCCTCCTTATATTTTCATATATTTCATATATTTTCATATCCATAGCAAGCAATTAAAGTAAAAAACTATTTCTGAATTTTATGAAAACATAAAATCACTTTTCTTCATCTGTTTGTTCTTTTTGAGACACTCTCTGTACAGTGGTTGAAATATTTGTCTGACTTTGCATACCAAAGTCTATGTAACATTGGGCCTGATCCAGAGCTACTGCCGCCGTCACTAGTACGGCGGCCGTAAGCATAATGCGCATGCGCCGGGCAGATGTTGCCCGGTGTCACTATGGAAACGCCCAATCGTAGATCGGGCGTCCATAGTAGCGCCGTAGGGACGCTGGAGGGGACGTCCCCCAGCGTCCCTACGCTGAAGTTAGTGTAGGGGGGCGGGCGGAGGGAGGGTAATGAGGCTGGGAGGGCGGCGTTAACGTACTAACGCCGCCGTCCCAGTGTATCAACTCTCCCTTACGCCGGCTGAAGTTAGGGTAGCCTTCAGCCGGCGTAAGAGAGAGTTAATACGCTCCTACAAGGGTGAGTGTCGGTCCAGAGCAGCGATGTTACGCTGAGCACTACAGCGCTCAGTGTAACATCGTAGCTCTGGATCAGGCCCATTGTACTTACTATGTATATCTGTTGTCATTGCTTAAAAAAAAGTAAAAAACAAAAAGGAAGGGACTTTCTGCATTTCTGATAAACCTTTTAACACCGAAAACTCGATGTCATATTATTACGGGGCTATGGTGTAGTGCCACAAATAACCATATAGAATCAATGTTTGTGCTGTAATAAAGAAACGCTCTGTAGGACCACATTTGTTTCTGTGAATGTTATGACCTAACATAAGATTTGTACCACAGTGTTCCCGTAGAAGAACTTTATAACTAATACTGTTTATGTGAATAACACAGACGTTTCTCTTAGAGCACGCCAGCACCATTTCAGCAGAGAACATGCTGCGGAGAAGGAACTAAGAAGAAGAAATAGAAAGGAGTCAGTAAAGATAAGTACTGTTTAGGAAAGAG
>WWET01004270.1:119087-133604 GCA_011038615.1 Limnodynastes dumerilii
AAAGAGTGCTTAAGGTGAAAAGTTGGGGAATTGGGACAATAGATAAATTAGGGTAAATAGATACAGGGACAGAAATGAATGGCTGGACACATTCAAGGGTCATACAGAATATCTGGACACATACTAGGGGTATGCAGGATAACTGGCCTCATAAAAAGGGGCACGCAGAGTATGGATTGGCACATAAGAGGGGCACACAGGGGCAGAAAAGAATGTGTGAAGGTATACAGGGGAAGGAGATTTTATATGGTGTGGCAATTACTAAAATGAAAATAAGTTGTTTAATGGGGTCTGATTTTGAATGGGTGGGTGGGTGGCATGAGATCAGGAGCATAGTTTTAACAGGTGTTGTTAATATGAGATGATCAGAAAATTGCTAGACAACCTAGTAGAATGGACAATTAACATTCACTAAAAGTAAAGCTAATGCTATCTGTATAGTTAAGAGATCAGGAAGTCATTTTCTGTGTAAATGTCACCAAAATATTATTTGTATTATGTAACTTCTTTAGAATGCCCTTTTGTATGGTATATCATCATTTATTTTTTTTGTATTGTATTTATTGAGATCACATAATTGTTTCTTCTTCGTTAGTTTGGGTCAGTACCTGACTGTCTTAGCAATTTTCCATATATTCCAGTGAATATATACAACCACGTTATGTAAACAATGTTTGTATATTTTTCTGATCATCAATTTCTATAGTACCACATAGGTATAAAAGATAGAGGCATTTGCATGTGTATGACTCCTGAGGCAAAATTGACAGCTTGCCCCTGGAACCTGCAATTTTGGAGCACACAAAGGCAATGCTTCAAGTTTTTAGGTGGAGTTGCTAAATAAAATGCAAGTAACAGGGAGCAGAGTCCACAAAGCTCTTGCACAAAATTGAAACGTTTAACAAAACTAAGTAAATTAAAGGAAAACACATTTGCAGTGCTGCAGAAATTCAAGAAGACATTAGCCTACTTGAAAAACATGGCTAATCTGTACAAGATATTGCAATTGAAGGACTTAGTTCAGAAATACGAGGTATGTCTATAAAATAACAAGACTGTGATTCCACCTAGTAAACAAAGCAGTTAGAACTGGTTATAACTACATACGTAGTGACCTTGAACATGTGGCAGAATGGGTTCCAGGAGGCACAACAATTAACCAGCATTATTATAAGGAAGTTTTGAAAAAGCTGAGAGAAAGAGTCAGAAAGAAACGACAGCAATTGTGGAAAAATGGTTTCATTCTTTACCAGGACAATGTGCCTGCTCACACAGCACTTTCTGTGAAGCAGTTTTCGACCAACAATCAAATTACTATACTTGAACATCAACCATATTCGCCTGATTTAGCACCTTGTTACTTTTATCTTTTCCCATAAGTTAAATCAGTGTTTAAAGGGACACATTTTGAGTCAGTTGAAGAAAACGGCAGATATGTTGAAACAACTGACAGGCTCCATGCCTTCGACCAGTGGAAAACAATACTACAGCGATGTATTAGTGCAAATGGGGAGTGTATTGAAGGGGACAAGCATTACATTTGCAAAACCAATAAATAAAAGTGAGTTATTTAATCAGTCTCGTTATTTAATAGACATACCTCATATAGAACCGGATCCAGATTTAATATCGTCAGGTGATTTACGCACGCAAGGTGCCCTCCAGATGTTACGCTAGGATTACTATAGTAATCCTAGCGTAACATCTGGAGGGCACCTTGCGTGCGTAAATCACCTGACGATATTAAATCTGGATCCGGTTCTATATGAGGTATGTCTATTAAATAACGAGACTGATTAAATAACTCACTTTTATTTATTGGTTTTGCAAATGTAATGCTTGTCCCCTTCAATACACTCCCCATTTGCACTAATACATCGCTGTAGTATTGTTTTCCATAAAGCCCGCATGACAGAGGGGAGTGACAGGGGGTATGCACTCCCCTCTGTCTCGCGGAATTTCAGACCCCCGCGCGCACGGAAAGCACGCGGAGGTCTGGATCCGGTCCATAAACTCTAGGAACTACCATGAAAGATGACAGATCAATAGTGTTTTCTGATATAACAGAAATGTTTATCTCTTATATCGTCAAAAAGTCACCACAATAACACATCCCCTAGATCATGCAATAATCTTTTTCTTTGGTTAGTTGGTGATATATCTCAAAATCCAGGTCCTTATCACATCTTGCATTCAGGACACTACAGAAATTCAGCCAGCCTTAAAAACCCTTAAGGGTGCCCTAATGAATGCACCAAACTAACCTCCATTAATGACCTCTTCCTATCTTACAACCTCCGCCTTCTTGCAATTACAGAAATATGGATCACTGCATCCATACACTGAATCACCTGTGCACTTTCATACGGCTGATTCCACTTTATTCAAGCCCCTAGGCCTGGAAAAAGACAAAAAGGTGGGGTTAGGCTAATGCTTTCTCCAAATTGCACATTCACAATTTTACCTTATGTCCCTTCACTTACTTTCACATCCTTTGATTTTAAACTCTTTCTCCCTGCATGTGGCTGTGATCTTTCGTCCCCCCCCCCCCCCCCCCCCCACCCCAGATGAGTCACAGTCCCCAATACATCTAGCCACAATTTCTTCAGCACTTTTATACATGGCACACCCATTTCTTATTCTTTGACATCTCAAACATTCTAGGTGATTTTAACATCCCCATTAACAACCCTTCATGACTGATGCCAATAATTTGCCATTTTTTGGCCTCTACCAAGTGAGTGATTCAACAACTCATGTATGACAAATGCATTGATCATGTATTCTCTATACTATGCTCGGACTGTGATCTTACAAACTCCCCTCATCCTCTCTCAGACCATCCCTTTTCCACCGCAGGTTTTTTATATAATGCCATCAGATTACATAGCATTTTACAATGTGACAATTATTATAACAAGACTGGGTGGTAACAGACAGACTGGGTGGGTAAAAGGGCCCTACCACAATCTTACACTTTATAGGGTATTAGGGATTGATACATAAGGACAAGTGCTATAAAGGGAAAGTCCTATAAATTGCTGTATTTTGTATGAAGCTGCTGACACCTTGTGGTGCCTTATAAACAATAATAATAATAAATCACACAAAGGTCCAGTCAGCTTGCATAGTAAAAGTGCTCAGTGCTCTGTATGATACAGTCACACAGGAGTGTTAGTAGCAGAACAGAGAGGAATCTTAGTATAGAGGGAAAGTGAACAAGTTTGTGTTAATCAGGGAAAAAGAGCCATATAATATAGTAATTGTAAATAATGTAGACAAATGTTAAGTAGGTTGAGTAATTTGGTTAAATAAAAAGAAAAAGAGAAAATCTGCGCAAAAATTCAGCTGCTATACATTCACTCCAAGGGTGTCTCAACCCTTAAAATAGAACATACAAAGGAAGGAAGTGGGGTGAACGTAATTAGCGCTAAATGTCCACAGTGGGAAGTATCAGTGAGAGAAATTCTTATAATGAAAAACAGTATAAAACACAGTATAGTATGAAAAATCAATATAGAATGATGAATCCAATGGTAGGTTAGCTGTAGTAGCGTTTTTTGTTTGCAGTATCCACCTTACCACAAATGGGGATATAATGAGGAGACAAAAATACAGAAAGAAACAATTTATTAATATACATCTACTACACTAAAACCATATAAAAAGGAACAGGAATTCATACCAAGAGATGGTAAACACAGGAGGAGTGATGGAGCCGTATCCGATGTTATAATGGTACCGACTGGATATGCTGCCAAAGTTCCGTCACTGTGGTCCAGGTTGAAATCCTCCTCTGCTCCGTGCCACTGACTTACGCGTTTCAGACCCTAACTAGGTCCTTTCTCAAAGTCCGTCTTGACAGACACCGTCCCTCTCTCTCTCCAAACAAACCACTCACGGCAGCTCCAATCCCTGACTCCTTCGATGTTGTCACGGTCACCACTGTCTCTCTTATCCTCCCTTTCTCTCTGTACACTGCTACCTCCGGTGATGATGTTTGTCTCTGCCACCTCTGTCTCTTTTATACTCTCTTTCTCTGTTCACCGCTACTTCCGCTGATGATTTTAATCTATCACTGCTATCTCCGCTCTGTTGAATGTTTCTCTATCTCACGCCCTGCTGCCTCCGACAGTCTCTTTAACCAACTCCATCCTCAGCAGCACCAACAACATCTCTTCAACTACTGCTTGACATCTTTAGTTCTCACTGTCACTGCGTTTCGCGTTTACCCACAGCTCACTCCTTCTCTCACTCTTTCAAGCTCTATTTTTCACTCGATCTCCTGTCTCCAATCCTTCTAATAAACACTGATCTTCGACTATCTCTCCCATCAACCATCTACGTCCTCTCCTTTTGCTCTCTTCCGTCAACTGACAACAACTACTGTTCACCCCTCTCTAACCGTTCTCTCCTCCAGTCAATCAGCTGTCTGTTGCCTATCAACAGACTTACACAAGCTTGTTTTCCTCCCCATTTCCTGTCTCCAGGCTAGAGCCCTCGTGCAACCTGCAGCCATGCATTGCAGGGGTGCCACACATCGAGCTAGGGATTATTTCAGTGTTGTCAACAGAGATAGAAAGGCCAGGTGGGTAGCTTTTATTAGCAGGTAGAAATATTATTAGATCTCCACACTATGGTCTCATGTTCTCATTCCAACTCACAAATAAAGAGGAAGTACCTGCTCTTTTCTGCTCTTCTTATTCTACTACCTGTCCCCTTGATCATGTACCCTTGCAAGTCAGTTAATGTGTATTTTATGTGCTTATTCCATCCTTAATTGCAATCTGCAATCTCTCTCTCTACTAGAATCTTCCCGTCTTTATTAAAGCAAGCAGTAATCACTGAAAAAAGAAAAATTCTGACCCCAATTTTCCCTCAATTACTGGCCCATTTCCCATCTTGCTTGCCCCTAAAAACTGCTCAAAAGACTTGCCTACTTTTGCCACACTCACTTTCTTTCCACTCATAATCTTCTAGAACCTCTTCAGTTTGCTTTCGCTGCCAAAAAGTCATCGAAACTGCACTGATGGTGTTACACTCTGCAGGTTCATCTTAGCAGAGTGTGTGTAGTTTTTATGGGCCTGATCCAGACCTACGCCAATGCGTTGTGCATAGTAAAGCACAGCGTATTGGCGTGCACTCTGCCTGACACTCCCCCTGTGCGAGCGTATTTTCCCTCGCTTATGCCGGCTGAAGGCTACCCTAACTTCAGCCGGCCTAAGCAAGGGAAAATACGCTCACACAGGAGCGTATGCCCGCTAACCCCTCCCTCCCTCATTAAACTAACTGCCCCGCCCACCTACACTAACCTGAATGTAGTAATGCTGGGGGACGCCCCCTCCAGCGTTACTACGGTGCTGCTACAGTTGCCTGATCAACATCTGCCCGGCGTATGCGCAGATCGGCTTTTAAGCCGATCTTACACTGCTGGCTGACGTCTTAACGCCAGCCAGCGTAGGTCTGGATCAGGCCCTATGTGTCTGTTCTCCCCCAGCTGCAGGGTAATCATTCTCTGAAGGTGTGTCTGTCTGCCGCAGCTGATTTGGGAAGTTACCCTTAAATAGCCTCTTGCTGGAACATTCATTGCCAGTCATAGCTTCTAGCTTCCACTTTCTGCGTATTGGTCCGTCTGCCTGCTGTTGTACTCTGCCATTGAGCTTTTGTGCATTCATTTCCTGCCCCCTTCTGTGTCTTCTCCGTTGCCCAGCCTTCCCTATCCAGCCTGCCTCTTGTCCTCTTGCCTGGTTGTGAGTGTGAGGAAGTGTTTCCCTGTTAGTTGGTTCTCAGCCTGTCTGTCTGCTGATTACCTTGTATTTCTTACCTCTGGCTCATAGAGCAATCCTACATTTCTCTATGGTACATAATGCCTGTTATTTCTATGCTTACGTCTGGCTCATAGAGTCTCAGCAATCCTACTTTCCTCTATGTTACATAGTGCCTCTTATTTCTATGCTTACCTCTGGCTCATAGAGTCTCTGCAATCCTACTTTCCCCTATGGTACTTAGTACCTGCTATATCTATGCTTACCTCTGGCTCATAGAGCCTCTGCAATCCTGTACTACCCTACGGTACATAGTACCAGCTCTGTCTATACTTACCACCGGCTTACTGTGTCTCTGCAATCCTGTATTACCTTATGGTACATAGTACCTGCTCTTTCTATACTTACCCCCAGTACACAGTGTCTCTGCAATCCTGCATTACAATACAGTACATAGTACCAGCTCTTTCTGTATCTACCTATGGCACAGTGTCTTCTGTTTCCTTACAATTACCCCTTCTCCGGTACATAGTACCGGCATTGTCTTGTCCTACCTTGTTTATGGTTTTAAGATTTGTACATTCCTGTTCCTGTGGGTTTTTTTCATTGTCATTGGCTGATTGGTCTAAGTGGCTGTATTTTGTATTCTTTCTTTACTAGGGTGTCTTATATACCATTTCTATACACAGGTACTCCAGGGGTAGTGACCTACTACTTGGGGCGCAGCAAGTATCCCCACCATCAGCATCAGGGGCAATGGCGAAGACCACCCAATGGTAGAATTCACATCCTGGTGCTACTGTGCGTCACACCCTAACATTGTGCTTTCCACCTGCTCCACCTCTGTTGGAATCTGTTAGCCTGATATTTGTTTTACCCTGCCTGATATTTGTTTTGTTCAGCCGTGTATTACCTTGAATCTGTTACCTGCAATAAACCTCTTTCTTTCATATTGACTTCTGCATTCCTTGTACCTAGCCGCAGGTATTCATAATAGATGGTCAATGATTTAATCACTGCTAAATCTAAAGGTCAATACTCTCTTCTAATTCTCCCAGATCTTTCTGCTGCTGTCACTGTTGACCACTCTCTTCTCACACAAATGTTACAATCCCTAGGTATTCTGGATACAACTTTTCTTGGTTCACATTCTACGTATCTAATTGCTTTTCTAGATCCACCTGTTACAATAGGCGCTGTTTCTAACCTTCCCCGTGCCTGCCCATCATGTTCTGGTCCCGCCGCATGTGCCGTTCTGCTCCCTCTGTCTGCCGACATGCTGAGTACAGCACGTAAACAAACGCCACGTGGGAGCGACGCCGCAGCCTCCGGCGGGCGCGTGCTCCCGATCTCTGCATTATTGATGCGGTCAGGGACTTCCCCTCACGGCGCTGTCGGCTGCTAGCCTATCAGGGACTAGCAGCCTCTATTTAAGATCACTCTGCCCCTTGGCCAGCGCCAGTTATAGACTCTGTCACCAGTATCTGTTCCTGCCTTTGTTCTCTGTCCTGCTTCATTGCATTTTGATTGATTACTGTTTGCCCCCTGTTATCCTGCCTTGTTCCTTGCCAGCTTCCCTCAGTGTTATCATATCCTATTTTCCCACCTTGCTGTGTTATTCCCTCTTTGTATATTCCCTGCCTTCTTCCGTGAGTTTGTGTTTGTTGCCCTCCGGGGTAGTTGGGTTGAGTGTGTGAGTGAGTGTGTAAGTGTAAGTTCCAGTTTGTCAGTCCTGTTCGTCCTGTCACTCCTTATAGTCTCTCCGTTTTTGTTTAGTGTTGTCTGTGGTTTGTCACGGTCCAGTTTCTTCTGGTACCTCTTTTGCTATTTCCCAGCTTTATTATCCATTTCCCGTCTGCTCCCGTTTCCTCTTCCGAGTTTCCTCTAAGGTGCGTAACCTGATGGGTTCCTATCAGCTCCAGTCTATCCCCACCATTAAGGGCTCTGGCGAACACTCGGTCCGACATCAGGCTCTACGATCCGGTGAGTTACTCGGTTCTTCTCTCCCTCTCTGGTCACCCTGGTACTCCGTAGAGGTAAACCCGGGGTACCATAACAGTATAACCGGCCATAATACAGCTACCATTGCCGGTAGTATGGATTCTACTTCCGAGGCCATCAATGCCGATTGCCCAGGTCTCCAACCTGGGACAGATGGTTCGGTCTCTCACTGCCAAGGTTCAATCTCAGGATCAAGTTATCGCTTCCCTGCAATCCTCCAATCAATCCAGTCCAGCTTCCGCGTCCGCTTCACCCCCACCTCAGGCTGGCACCGACGTAAAGGTTAATCTCCCGGATCGTTTCTCTGGTGAGAGATCATAATTCCTTCTGTTCAAAGAGAGCTGCAAGCTTTATTTCCAGTTGAGGCCCAACTCTTCCGGCACCGAATTTCAGAAGGTTGGGTTGGTCATTTCGTTGTTACAGGGAGATCCTCAGGTGTGGGCTTTCAGTCTTCCCTCTCAGAGATCAGCCAGCCAGTCTGTGGATGCCTTTTTTGAAGCTCTTGGCCTGCTGTATGACGACCCGGATCGCCTGGCTACTACTACAGTTTTCTGCAGCCCAAACTCTCGATGACCTCATGCGTTTATCCATCAAGGTGGATCGTCGCCTCAAGGAGCGTCGTTTGGAGAAGGACGCGGCCACCTCATTCTCACCGGTTAATTTCCCCACCAAGACCGTGCCCACCGATGAACCCATGCAAATCGGTTCCTTCCGCCTAACAAAGCAGGAGAAGACTCGGCGTTGCACCCTGGGTTTATGCCTTTACTGTACCTAATCAGTCGGGAAATGCCTAACCCAGACGAGGTTTGAGGGGCTTCGTCTGGGTGTCCATCTCATCTCTAAGAAAAACTCCCACCTAGTTCCTGCATGTCTTCTCCTCGACTCCCAGAGCACGTCACGGCTTGTGGACTTGGTGATAGACCTCTCTTTGATGGGACCATTCTTCAGTGTACCACTCCTCTCCGACTCTCCATTGGCATTTGTCACTCTGAGTTACTGGAGTTCCTCATCATTAGCTGTCCAGAGGCGCAAATTGTTGGTCATCTCTGGCTGCAGACCCATAATCCTCGCATTGATTGGGCCAAGGGTGAGATCATTGGCTAGAGTGATTCCTGTGCTGGACTCTGCCTCTCCCATCCAGTTCGTTTGGGTCAAGCCCATCTCACAGGTATTCCTCCTCAGTATGCAGAGTTTCTGGATGTATTTTGGGACCAGGCATCTAACGAAACACCCTCCTCATCGGATTTGTGACTGTGCGATCAACTTGGTGCCTGATGCTACACTCCCTAAGGGGAGATTATTCTCTCTTTCTCACCCAGAAAGCAAGGCCATGGAGGACTACATTTGTGAAAGTCTCCGCAAGGGTTTCATTCGGCCCTCAAAATCTCTGGTTGGAGCGGGTTTCTTTTTTGTGGCTAAGAAGGATGGATCCTTCAGGCCGTGCATAGATTACCGGGCGTTGGACAAGATAACCATTAAGAACACATATCCTATTCCACGGATCTCAGGCCTGTTCGATCAACTTAAAGGAGCCACCATTTACACCAAGATCGATCTCAGAGATGCCTACAATCTGATAAGGATTCGTGAGGGTGATGAATGGAAGACGGCTTTCAACACTCACTCTGGGCATTATGAATACCTCGTCATGCCTTTTGGGCTCTGTAACTCTCCTGCCGTCTTCCAAGACCTCATCAATGAGGTACTTTGGGAATTCGTGGGTCATTTTGTGGTCGTTTACCTCGATGATATTCTCATCTTCTCCGCTGATCTTTCCTCTCATTGGTCTCATGTTCGCCAAGTCCTTACTTGTCTTCGAGAGAACCAACTCTTCGCTAAACCAGAAAAATGCGAGTTCGAAGTTAATAAGGTTATTTTCTTTGGTTACATCATTACCCCGGAGGGGTTTTCCATGGATCCGGTCAAGGTCAAGGCGGGGGTTTTCCATGGATCCGGCCAAGGTCAAGGCGATTTTGGAATGGCTTCAACCCAGCAACCTGAAAGCCACACAACGCTTCCTTGGTTTTTCCAATTATTATCGGAGGTTCATCAGAGATATCTCTATTCTTGTCACACCTATCTCACCAAGAAGGGAGCAGATCCCAGTAATTGGCCGTCCAAGGCAGTCAAGGCCTTTCACTCTCTCAAGAGAGCATTCATATCCGCTCCCATTGTCCGGCATCCGGATCCCGAACGGCCTTTCATCGTTGAGGTGGATGCTTCTGACGTGGGTGCTGGAGCAGTCCTGTCCCAGCAAGATCCCCAGGACCTCAAGACCCATCCATGTGCGTACTTAGCAAAGAAATTATCCCCGGCTGAGAGGAATTATGACGTGGGCAACAGAGAGTTACTGGCCATCAAGATGGCGTTTGACGAATGGAGGCATTGGTTGGAGTATCTGTGCCTGCCTTTGTTCTCTGTCCTGCTTCATTGCATTTTGGTTGATTACTGTTTGCCAGCCTTGTTCCTTGCCAGCTTCCCTCAGTGTTATCATATCCTATTCTCCCACCTTGCTGTGTTATTCCCTCTTTGTATATTCCCTGCCTTCTCCTGTGAGTTTGTGTTTGTTGCCCTCCGGGGTAGTTGGGTTGAGTGTGTGAGTGAGTGTGTGAGTGTAAGTTCCAGTTTGTCAGTCAGTCCTGTTCATCCTGTCACTCCTTATAGTCTCTCCGTTTTTGTTTAGTGTTGTCTGTGGTTTGTCACGGTCCAGTTTCTTCTGGTACCTCTTTTGCTATTTCCCCGCTTTATTATCCATTTTCCGTCTGCTCCCGTTTCCTCTTCCGAGTTTCCTCTAAGGTGCGTAACCTGACGGGTTCCTATCAGCTCCAGTCTATCCCCACCTTTAGGGGCTCTGGTGAACACTCGGTCCGACATCAGGCTCTACCCTCTTCTCTCCCTCTCTGGTCAGCCTGGTACTCCGTAGAGGTAAACCCGGGGTACCATAACACCACCTCCTCTGATCTTTTCCTATCTGTAAGAAATTCACAAGCCTCATTGTTACGTCCATTGCTCTCCTCTATCTTTGCTACCTCCCTTGTATAGCTAATAAAGTAATATGGATTTTAGTATCATCTCTATGCAGATGATCTTCTCTATGCAGATGATACACAAATCTACTTATAAACTCCTGATTTCTCTCAATTGTGTAACTGAATGCATCTCTACCATATCATCATGTATATCCTCCTGCCGGGCCTGATTCAGTCTTAAGAAGGAGCTTGAAATTAAGGAAGGTTACGCCTGGGCAAAACCATGTTGGTTTCAGGGGAAGTCAAGTTAATTGTATTCTTTGTATGCAGGGATATATCCTTGAATTGCTTACTGCACACAGATACCAGCTTTACTATTACACTGTTATTTAGACTTGGGCTAGGAAACATCACCTCTTAACTCTAATACTGTTCACAACAGATGAAATATGATTCCACTGCAATCAACATGGTTTAGCCCAGGAGTAACTTTCCTCTTTTAACTTCAAGCTCCTTCTTAAGTCTGAATTGGGCTCACCATCTCAAACTTTATCTATCAAAATCAGAGCTAATAATATTTCCATCTGCCAATAAAATCTACCCACCTGGTCACTCTGTTGACAACACTGCAATAATCCCTACTCATAAATCTTAATACTTAAGTGTTGCCCTTGACTTCAAGCTTGAAAATTTGTCTTCCATATTTACAACTACTTTGCTATCCAGATTTCCTTTCTGTTACATAATAATACACACCTGGACATTCTTTTCTTCCATACTAAAATACTCAGTTCTGCTGATAACATTGCTGTGTGAATGGATCATGCAGAGCACTGAGCACTTTTTTCATACACAATCGCTGGTCTATTGAGTTTTATATTGCACTTGCCATGTATCAATCCCCAATGTCCTATAGAAGAAGTGACCAAAAAAAGAGAAATTTTTCTGAAAAATACCACACTAAGTTTTATGCAACTGGTGTTGTTTTAAGGCGTGCATTGCTTTCCTATTATCTAGCATTAGATAGAAAGCATTGTTAAAGCATGCTGCTTATTTTCTGTTTCTTTTACATTAGATATTTCAAACTTACTCTTTTCTGGTTACAAAAGGCTTTGGTTTACAAAATAAAGTCAGTTTTCTTAGTTGGTATGACCTGACTATTTGTATGCACCTTTATCAATGACTAGAATAATGCAGTGTCCTGGTTGTGTTAAAAAAAAAAGACAAAAACTGTGCCCTAAAGAAGGGTCATGACCTGAAATGGTGACAAAGATAAAAATATTATGACCTCATAAAATATATTGACAATATAAAATATATAGCTAAATAAAAGGTATATAATATTATCATTTTAATTACAATCACTGGAAACTTAAGAGTGGGGATCATGCCATGTTTTGAAATTACTACATCATTGTGGAAGGGAAATTAATAATAAAAACAACATAAAAACTTTCAAGCCTAAAGGAATAACATTTAACATTTTGGTAAATGTTAGATGTTGATTTTTAGTGCAATGTGTCGCTTTTTAACACTGCAGATATACACAAGTCTAAGTTAATCAATTGGAACACATTCAAAACCTTAATGAAACTTTAAAAAAAAGTGACTGGGCTGTTTTCTCACGTTATCATTTACATTGTAGGTGTTAAGTCTTAATGCATACAAATCCAGACTTCCCTATTCCTTGATTTGGAGACCGAACCTGTCTGTTAGATGTTCAACCATAATTACAATTCGAGCGCGCATAGGTCTGGATAGTGCGACCCAGTACTTGAAGCTCTATCTGAATGTTCTGCTCAGGAATCCAGTCTATCATAATTAACAGTCTGCTGCTGGCTCTATGTAATTAGTAAACACAATGGTAAAATGAAAGCTTATTATGCAAAAGCGATAATTGGGTATAATTTTTCTATAATATTGGCTATATATAGTATAATATATAATATTAGACTATGGATGCTGTTTTTACTTCTCTGTGATATTAAATTGAGTTACACACTCCTCTCAGCTGAACAATAAGGAATAATACAGTATAAACTGCTCAACACATTAAAGTGATATAAAGTTGTTTAGTGCCAATTTATAAGCAAAACAGATTAAAGGGTAACTAAATACTTAGAGAAACAAATCCTATAGTACAGACATAAGCAAGGAACAAAGACCAAATACACTGAGTGCAGTTAAAGGTGAGCAGAGTACAGACAATACTGAAGTACACGGATACAGACAAGAATAGGAAGAAACAAAGTTCACAAAGAAGAGGTAACTAAATGCACAAGATGTAGATGTACATAAACACTAACATGATTTAAACGCAGTACACAAGGCATCTTGATTTTTGACATTTTTGATAGACATGCCTATTATAGATAAACAGTTTGGTAAGTTATGGATTCTGAAAACAGTGCAATACATTCAACATCTGTGTAGAGGATTCACATTCATAACTGTGTTAGTTTTCTCCCCGCATACATCCTGTTTCTACATAGTGATAACACATAAAATCCAGATTTATTTTCATGTTATTTTTTTCACAAGACATTCTTGAGGTAAACAGCCATATGGACAGAGTATGTTATTCTGTAGTTTTAAAGAATTTGCATTTGGCAACTTAAAATAAAATATTAGTGTAATTAGAACTTGAATTTATACTAAATACTTATGTCAGTTTTGCTTAAACTGACTATCAACATAATAAGAGGCACTAACAGATTGAAAGCAGTGCTGTAACGCAGTTGTCAATTACAGAGTAATAAACCCAAACAAACTATTTAAGTGTACAAGAAACATCACAAGTTTCAATGTAAGACAAACAATTTGTTGAAACATAAGTCATTTGATTGGATCCTCAGTTGCAGTACTGTACATGGAATTCTTCATCAGAATGAAGTCAACTGATGCTGCGATACAGTACGATCCAGTATTTCGCTAGCACAGTTTTATGTCTGCATGTATGAATTCTCATTATCGTGAGTGGAATTGGGTCATACCTCATGATAGGATCTAGATGAACCAAGCATCAGGTTGTGTCTCACTGTGATTTTGACTTATTCAAAACCATGCTTATTATCTCCTGCATTCATTGTCAAGTATTGAGTATTATGAGTATTATTGAGTATTGAGTATTGAGTAGTCTGAGTATTATGCTGTTGCCATTCATTTTCCATTAATATAATTGTACTGAATCCTGACTTAAGGTCAAGTTCTTTTACTGTACCACACTGAATAATGTGCATTAGCACTTTTCAATTTCATGTTATATTTTATTAAAACAGTAGGAAACTACAATTAACAATTAAATCTCTCAACATTGTGCAGCAAAAAAGAATTGGATTGGTGACATTAATAACCTCACTTCAGAGAGACATATAACCATATCATATCTTAGGACTAGATTTACTAAACTGTGGAAAAGGAAAATGGAGATTTTGTCAATAGCAACAAATCAGATTCTAGCTGACATTCTCAGTAAGAAAAGTGAGAGCTAGAATCTGACATCTCTATTTTTCTAGTTTCCACTATACTCAATTCTTTCCTATTCTATTCTATTAAACATTTTTTTTTATTTGTTCTTGCATTGTGCACTGTTGTATTCTGGTAGTCACCACACCCTTCTAGCAAGTAATTGACACAGGCACAATATAACAAGCTGAATCCAATCCAAGGCTTTATAGTATATAGTAGACCAGGAATAGGCAACCTTTGGCAATAAAGGTGTTGAGAAACTACAACCCAGCATACTCTAACAGCATAAACATAACTGGTATTTGATTCCACAG
>WWET01004271.1:54035-64840 GCA_011038615.1 Limnodynastes dumerilii
GATCTCTTTTTTTGTAATTTTAGTGGAGGAAGTGTGGCATTTTGGTGTCTGATCCGAGGTCTATTGCTTGTATTTGCCCCCTCAAACTAAAAATTTTAGTCTGGGGGAGCTGGAGCACTTTAGGGTTAATATTATTACACTGGTGATCCAGACTATAGACGGCTGCACCGCCATCAGCAGTTTTATAATAAGTATCCTGCCATTACTATGGTGTTATATCAGAGAATGTATGAGGCCTGACTATCGCTTTGTACAGCCAATTAAGGTATCAAATAATATACTTCAATGTAACATATCAAACAATCTAACACATAAATTAAGTCACGCAATGTAACTTTAAGTTGCACAATGAAACATATTAAGTAAGTTGCTCTGCCCCTTTTATACTCCCCATACCATCTATTCCACTGCCCATCCTATTTGTGTCACATTGCCATACTTACAATTGCACAGCTCATACCATCACACTGCCCATATTATTACACAGTCCATACCATCTTACAGCCCATATCACATTGCCCATACCATATCACGGTCATACCATCACTCGCACACACATTGCCCACCATACTATCACACACACACTGCCCCACCATACTGTCACTCACACACTGCCGGAATGTTTAAAGCTCACAGTGACCTGGCTTCGCTGTCTGTAGTGAGGCTGTGGACCAGGTGGGGACTTAAGTCCCCATTCCTGTCGACCAGACACAGGTTGCAGAGAGGTGGCCCTAAAACGGTTGATGGCAGCGTGGCCCAGGGGGGCACATTGCACCCTGCCCCCGATCCCAGCACGCCTCTAGCTGAGACCCTTAATTACATCCTGCCAATAATTAATAATGATTAATAAATAATAATAATAAATAATAGAGTTTCCAATGCATCAAAGTAGCTCAAGGCATATATATGAATATGAGTCTCTTGATTCAGTATCTGTAATTATGTGGATGTAGGGGAGGCTGCAGCTACAAGACCCTGAAGCGTGGGGGCCCCCCTTGTACTCACAGGGGTCAAGACACCCCCAAACTCACGGAGGACACAACCTGAGCGACAGTGCTATGCTGTCAGTGACTGGCAGGTCAGACAGCCCTCAACAATCAATGACTGCTGAGTGCGGTTTATAAATGAATTCCTAGCAGTCAGTGACATTTGAGTGTACCCCGCCCATTCAGACGTTTGTTGGCCCCTTACTTCCGCCCTTGAGCGGAGGTTTGAACTGCTTACCTCAATTTCTCACAACACAGGTGACTGGTATACACATTTGTCATGGGCACAGGAAGGTATTTAGGGAAGAGGTTATGTCAAAATTACCAACCATCAGAGACTGAAAGGTAATTTGGAGACTAGTATAAAACTTTATAATTCATGAATACATTTAACATAACCCAATATAATAGCATGAATAAATTGTGATTTAGCCACATTTTGCAACTAAGATATTATTTATTCTGTGTATTGATATTTCAGTTAAAAATCATACTTGTATTTGTCAATCGGATGAGGCTGCGCAATAGGACCAGCAGTTCCAAGAATCTCTTGCTTCCGGCGAATATCCAGCGGAGGCTTGGCTGCGCCACGCATGTATGTCAGTTTTACTTGTCGACCTGCAAAAATTTCACAGTAGTAGTTATTGTGTTTTATTTATCTTGTCCTCAATTGAGGTTATACTTATAAAACGTCTATTTCAAAAAATCAATCTACAAGTCAATGGGCTTATATAAAAAAAACAAAAACACATTAGATTCTTCACCTGTCTTGACACATCCATGTCAGCACTACTTATGGGTAATCACACCTCCTTGGAGCCAGGGACAGCAACATAAGACACTGTCCCGTGTCTTTCTACTTCATACAGCTAGAAAATATACAATCTCAAACGTTAAACAAGCAAAAAAAGTAAATTAGGTTGGAATTATAAAATGCGGACATGGAGGAGTTGAGGAAACCATATTAACAGGTAAATAATGTAACGTTTCCTCTTCCTCCCTATGTCAGTACTACTCATTGGTACTACCCAAGCAGTTCAAATTCACTGGGTTGGCCGACCACAACAAAACCATAGCTAAACTTCGCCAATCTTAGAATCTACACTTCTATATAATTTCAGGAATACCATGCATAAGTCTACTTGCACTTATCAGTTTTCTCTTCCATTTTAGTTTCTAAACATCCTCACCAAGGACACATCTACCAAACTTTGTATCCGCCGAGGCCTGTACATCCACCCTATACTGTTTAGTAAATGTGTGGACCGAGGTCCACCTTGCTGCCTTCCAGAGCTCTTCTTTCAATGTCGCCTCCTTCTCAGCCCATGAATCGACTACTGCCTGAATAGAGTGTCCTTTAAACCTCTCTGGAATATCTAAATTTCTCAGTTTATATGCTTCCAAAATGCAGGAACTTATCCATCTAGCAATAGTAGCTTTTGAGGCTGGACCCCCTTTGTTACACCCACCCCTTGATATAAGCAATTATTTGTTTGTATAGCTGTTTTGTACCTTCCACATACACTTTCGAAGCCCTTATCAGATCCAGGCTATTGAATTTCTGTTTTTATCAGTCATCGGATTTGGGCAGAGAGAAGGTAACATCATTGTCATTGAAGAAGCTAAGATAAGGCTCTTCTGCCCATAGGGCCTGAAGTTCAGACACACGACTGGTCGATGTTATTGAGACAAGGACTACAACTCTGTGGTCGATACTTTTGATTTATCTTATTAGCCGCTTGAAAAACACATTACATACTTGTCTATATCCAACATCACACTAACAGCTGAAAATTATACCCAAGGTGCTTGTTGCCATTCCCTTTTCCAGTCTGGCTTGCAAAAAAAAAAAAAAAAAAATCCAGAATTATAGGACCACTAGTGTCTGATGTTTTATTCAAATTGCACCATCAACAAAAGTCCTCCATATTCCATGACAAGTTTTTGAAGTAGATGCTTTTCTCACTCTTCGTAGGATATAGACAACTTTTGTAGAAAATCCCCACTTTCATTTCCTCAGCAGCTAGGCCATCACTCCCAAAAGAAACTGGGTTTGGATGAACTAGACACACCTGTGTTAGCAAATTGGCCCTTAGCGTAAGTACCCAAGCTCTGTCTACAGACAGGTGCAGAGCCTTACCAAACCATGACCCCCTTGGCCAGAAAAGAAAAACATCTCGTTCTCCAGCTTTCTCAAAACACATTCCTAGGAATAGGGCGAAATATGTAAACTCTGATATTTACAGGGCACTGACAGCACATCTGTGGCTAATGCCTGGGGCTCTTTGTACCATGAGAAGTACAGCCTCACTTTCCAGTTGTTGAAGGTGGCCATCAAATCTACTTGTGATGCGCCATGTACCCTACTTGTGAATTATTGGACGACACACCAATAACTTTCTTCTTGCTGAAATTGTGTCTGCTCAAAAAGTCTGCAGTGCTGTTGTCTCACCTCACTTTATACACTATTGTAAGATATTGAGTATGTTTTTCTTCCCAGTTGAAGAGAATCCTTGTCTCCAACATAAGGAATTTGCTCTTTGTGCCACCCTGTCTGTTTATGTAGGCTACCGCTGCCTGTCTGACTCAACAGTGACTACTTTGCCTGACGGTTCATTTTGAAATCTTTAGAGAATTTCTCCCACTGCTTTCAATTCCCTGACATTGGAGTGGAGACCTTGTATATCTTTGAATCATCTGCTTGTTTGCAAATGGCTCCCTATTTAATGGTATTTTCATCTGTGGTAACTATTACAGGTGGCCCTACCACAAAAGATTTTACTTTTCCTGTCTTTTCTCGCAAGACCACACATCTTCTAACACCCTTTGCTGAAGGTGTATAGGTTGAGCATTATTTTCAGGATCTCCGTCCTATTGTTGGAGGAAACATGATTGAATTGCACTCATGTGAAACCTTGCCCACAAAACTTTGTCTATGGTTGCCGACAGAGACCCAAAATCTTCATACACACATCTACCGTTATGCATCCCTTTCTGCAAGCACCCCTGACCTCCATGGTTAGCTTCTGTGTCTGCCTAATGCAGGACAGAATAATCATGCTAGGATTACTCCCAGATACTTAATTTGTCTCAGGTGTTAAGTGATTCTTTTCCTTGTTTATAATGGAGATGTGTTTTTGCAGTTTACACCACCTCCAGGGTATGAATAGCTGCCTGCTCTTTTGAATAAGCTGCAATGAAAATGCAGCTTATTCGAAAGCTGTAAACCGAAAGTGTTTTCAGAAATTTTTTATACTTTCTGAAAATTGGAACATGTTGGCACACATCTCCTAGGTCCACAGACGTCAAACACTTTCTGCAACCCCAGTAGAACAGACCTCACGGATTCCATTTTGAATGTCCTTACACTGATGTTCTTGTTCTGTCTCACTTCACACCCCAGTAGAGATTAGTTGTGTGCAATGGTCGAGTAGTAAACAATTTCTCAGTATTTACTCCTTATCCCCACTTTGACTCAGGTCCGATGTAGTGAGAAGATCGGGTTTAGTGAACCTTTTTTGTTCTTACCTGAGCAGCCACCACCAGGGAGCACTGTCGCGTATTGATCTATTTTATTAGGTTTTCAACTAAGACTGTATTAAAGTTCGCCTCTGCGTGACATTTTACAGACTCTTCATCTGAATAAACAGACGCAGCAGAAAACACAATAATGATCAGACACAGATTCTTCCATCAAGTCACTAACCTCAGACTTAGATCTTTTAGTGACAGTATTTTAAAATCTTCCTTAGTGACAAGTGATCGCAAGCCTAGACTTCATCAAAATAACCAATTCCATTAACTGAGCAGAAGGCAGTCTCTGCACTTTATTAATACATTCTACACAAGTAATTCAAGAAGCATCTTCAGCCAAAGCTTTATCACAAAAAGAGCACCTGAGTGTAACTTTTTTTATGCTTTGACCAACTCAAAACGCTTCTTACTGGTTTCAGACCTAAAAGAGGAAATACTAAAACTACCTTAAAATAAACAACGCTAATTTAGTAATAAAACACACCAGGCTTACCAAAACTTCTTTTGTGGAGACCATTTCTCCTCCATAGCAGTGAACAGTTATGCAGGCAGAACTTCCACCAGAGCTTTCAGAGACCAGAGTAATCCAACACAAACTAAACAATCCAGCATGGGATAATGGTTCCAGCTGCTATGACGTCACTGGCTCTGACAATATGGCAGCACTTCACCCAGGGCCGTCTTTTCCACTGGGCAGTTTGGGCTAGTGCCCAAGGGCCCCCACACATCAAGAGGCCCTTCAGCAAAGCCCAGTACTAGCCCAAAAATGGCCCTGTCTATGGTCTTTCCCCTCCTGCAGCTTCTGTTTAGATCATTCTGCTCGAAGCTGCAGAGGAGAGAGGAGGGACTAAGACACTGAGCTCCCTGATTAGTCATTCGCTCCGCTTGCTGTCTGTCAAGTGAGTGAATGAGTCAGAGCAACGAACTTGAACAACAACAACTGCTATTTTCCAAATTGTCACACCAGCCTCTATGAACCCTAGCAGTCACAACAGATCGTACAATACATACAGATAAGTGCAAAAAAGGATAGGATTATAGGTCACTTCAGGTCCTTACCACCACACTTCCAAATGGACAAATGAGTAGGAAGAGGGCAGATATTAGAGATAATTCAATATTTAACGTGACTGGCGGAACCTTTATCAATCGTTTCTTCTTTATGTGTTAGCAGTCCAATACAGTTGCAATATCCACCCTCCTTTACTCATCTATTTGTAAGCATGGTAGTAAGAACCTAAAGTGTCTCACTTCACACCCCAGTAGAGATTAGAGTTGTGTGCAATGGTCGAGTAGTAAATAATTTCTCAGTATTTACTCCTTATCCCCACTTTGACTCAGGTCCGATGTGGTGAGAAGATAGGGTTTAGTGAACCTTTTTAGTTCTTACCTGAGCAGCCACCACCAGGGAGCACTGTCGCGTATTGACCTATTTTATTAGGTTTTCAACTAAGACTGTATTAAAGTTCACCTCGGCGTGACATTTCACAGACTCTTCATTCGAATAAACAATGCAGCAGAAAACACAATAATGATCAGACACAGATTCTTCCATAAAGTCACTAACCTCAGACTTAGTGACAGTATTTTAAAATCTTCCTTAGTGACAAGTAATCGCAAGCCTAGACTTCATCAAAATAACCAATTCCATTATCTGAGCAGAAGGCAGTCTCTGCACTTTATTAATACATTCACACAAGTACTTTATCACAAAAAGAGCACCTAGCTGAGTGTAATTTTTTTTATGCTTTGACCAACTCAAGACGCTCCTTACTGGTTTCAGATCTAAAAGAGGAAATACTAAAACTACCTTAAAATTAACAACGCTAATTTAGTAATAAAACACACCAGGCTTACTAAAACTTCTTTTGTAGAGACCATTTCCCCTCCATAGCAGCGAACAGTTATGCAGGCAGAACTTCCACCAGAGCTTTCAGAGGCCAGAGTAATCCAACACAAACTACACAATCCAGCATGGGATAATGTTCCAGCTGCTATGACGTCACTGCCACCCGCTTTCAGTATAGATTAACCTAGGCTCTGACAATATGGTAGCACTTCACCCAGGGCCGTCTTTTCCACTGGGCAGTTTGGGCTAGTGCCCAAGGGCCCCCACACATCAAGGGGCCCTTCAGCAAAGCCCAGTACTAGCCCAAAAATGGAAAAAATGGCCCTGTCTATTGTCTTTCCCCTCCTGCAGCTTTTGTTTAGATCATTCTGCTCGTGGCTGTAAGAGGAGAGAGGAGGGACTAAGACACTGAGCTCCCTGAATCACTCATTCGCTCTGCTTGCTGTCTGTCAAGTGAGTGAATGAGTCAGAGCAACGTCAGACAGGCTCTCCCAGACAGCCCCCACGGTGCAGCCGCGAGGAGCAGGGGAAAGTGAAAGGAAAATTAAGAGGAGCCTGAACTGGAGCAGAGAAGAGAGAATAGAAAAAAAAGCATCTGCAAAGTCAAGGTAAGTTATAAATAAGTTCAACAGTCCAGAATATATGGTGCAATAAATCTGTATTACAGTCACAGTAATAATTGTATTGTTTGAGAACAGATCTATGGTTAACGATTAATGTGATTGCTCTTAGGATCCCTGTATTGACAGCAGTGTGACATCTATTTCTGGTAGCTTTATTAGGGACAGTGTTTTACTATTTGTCTTTTCTTGGTCAATAATCACTACAGCACCTGTGTATCCTGCTACAAATGGTATCTCTTTTCAGACTTTGTAATCTTTACTGTGACAGTGATACTGCACGGAATACCGCATAGGAGCTCCTTCCTGTGACACCAGCATCACTAGCAAGGAGGAGATGGAGCAGCAGCATGCCGCAGAGGGAAGACTTCTAAAGTTTATGTGAAATGAATAAATACTAACAGGCAGAAGGCTCAGCCATAACTTCATGCGATGTGCTTCTTGCCCACCCCCAGTAGAGTAGGCGGGCATTAAAGACATGCATTCTCAGAACATTAGTGAGGTTGGTCTCATCACCGCTACGGTGCTACACTGGTGGGGGAGAGTGCTTACATTTGCAATGCCTGCCACAAGACACAGAGCAAACAAAAAAATAAGGAGCACTACTCTAACACATCTCCAAAGTCAGCAATAAAGAGGACATAGAAGTAGAAAGTGTGCTGCTTATATACCTTCAGTGTCCTCCCTGTTCCTGTCCCTAGGAGTTGTGATGAACCCATGAGTAATGCTGGCACGGGGAGGAAGAAAAAAAAATTTTGTGAAATTAACTTTATTCATTCCAAAAAAAATAGTTTGTGTTGCTCAGTGGCCTTAGTTTTGTTGGATAGAATTTATATTTTAGTTGATATCATTGTTCCAGAAATAGTTCATGTCCAACAAATTTTAAAAACACTTTTCGTAACATACTAGATATAAACAATTAGCAAAGATTGCTGAACAATACATTTGTAAATAAAAAGGGAAGGGGAGGGGGAAGTATCAATGGTAAAGGGCACAAGCACATGCAAAGGGTGGTCAAGTTTTCTCTGTCTCCTAACTAGACAAAATGATCTTTGATATTATTAATTATTATCATAAGACAGATGCAAAATGCACACTGATGGGAAAGGGATTGGGGACAACTGGATAAAAATGGCAGTAGTAGTTTTGTTTTAAACCCATGGCTTTATGAATTTTCACAGACCACTAGTAAGTGATCGCATTTTCTAGCCCACGACCTTAAAAGTACTGGGCAATCATCCCACATTATGAAGTGTGTTAAACAGTACAACAGTTTAAACATGCTTGAAAAAGACTACTGGACATCCTAAAACAGAAGGAGAAAAAAGAATTCCAAGAATCCAGTAGGGTATAGGGATGTCATGTGTCTAAATAAATAAATATTGTAAAGACTGGATGGGCCAAGTGCACTTCTTATCTTCTGTCAAATTCTATTTTAAGAACAGTATTATGGTAGATACGATGCATATTAAAAGATTACCCTAGCAATTCATCCCTAGCCGTATGTAGCTTCCTGCAACTGCTAACATACAGAATTTCTAATCCACAATACTGCATGCAGAACAGGGCACTACCCCTGCTCTCCTTGATGCAGATGGTGGATCCCTGCACTGGGCCCTACGTTAAATATTCTGCAATTCTATGTGTGAGTGATATAGAACACCATGGAGGAGAGACACAGACAGGAGGTAAGTAAGGTATAAATAGGGGAGGCTGCAGACTGCTGAATGGGGAATTACTGGGAGCTGGAGCCATATGATGTGGGATATTGGGTAGCTGGAGACACATGATGGAGAATTACTGGGAGCTGGAGACATATAAATAGGTAATTACTGGGAGCTGGAAAAAAAATAGCATGAGAGACATTTTATTTATCTTGTGGCCCACACAATCTTACACTTTGATTTTTTTTGGCCCAACTGGGGTTTTGACGTGCCTGCATTGATGGTACAGCTGGGTTACCCATCTGGTATACTCTACTTACCTAGAAATGGGTGCATGCTGTTATTGGTGTAGTGGTGACCCTTTCATCTAGGCAAATATGTCTAAAGCCATAGAACATTTCTGAATTCTAGGCGAGACTGGGACATCATGCTTAGAATATAGAAATACATACAAATTAAAAAACAAAACCCACTTACGTCTTCCAGAAAACAATACAAACCTTTTGGTTTTCCAAAATGTGCAAAACGGATATTTTGTGCCAACATTCTCAACTTTTCCTCTCTTTGACTTAAAAGTCTTCGATGCATTTCACGCCAAGATTCATATTCCTGGAGCCGATGACCTTTAAAATCTTTTCCACAGTGTTTTTTCCATAAATCATCCGATTCCTCAATAAAGGTCTTTAGTACAAAATAAAACATTTTAGAAATGAGAATTTACTACAGTATATAGAAAAAAAGATAAAAGCATTAGACCAGCCTTTAACAGTAGGTTTTGCTGCAACAAAGGCTCGGCAGACGTTTATTCACAATATTTTAGTTAAACAAAAACTCTCATACTGGATTAAATTCTTCAATTCGATACAACTGCTCTGGAGTACAGCGATCAAGCACCGGCTTAAGGATTTCAAAAGGGACACCCCCAACATCTTGGATGGCTAGAAAACAAAGATACATGCACTGTAACAGAGTAGATTGTACACGCTCACTCACATTGCATAAAGTTGTAAAATGAGACTTGCTAAAATGAGAAGTTAGCATAGTCAAACTTTTATGCTTATGCAGTATTAGAATCATAGGCGTATCTACAATGGGTGCAGGGTGTGCAGTGCACATGGACCCCTCAGAACAGGGGGTCCCGTGGCATTCATCCTGCACCCAGGGATGGCAGCGGAAAAGGGGCCATTCGGCACCTATTTTTTCCCTTTAATATGTTCTGAAGGGAAGAAATAGATGCTGAATGAGCCCCCTTCCCCTGCAGTAAGACTGTCCCAATTCACGGGCTAAAAAAAGGGGCGGGGTTTACAGCGCAGTTAGGCCCCGTCCCTAGGGCAGGCCCATGTACAAATCCTGCACAAGGGCCCCATTACTTCTTAAAACGCCCCTGATTAGAATGCACATGTGACTAATAAAACAGACAGGACAGGATAGACCAATTCCAAAATTAGCATATGGGAACAAATCTACAACCCATAAAATAGAATAGGAAGCTGCTCATTCCCAAAGAGATTACAGATTAAACCAGAGCCCTTATTTGCTACCAACTCTAATATCCTTCCACAATTACTGGCAAATAACTTCACAGAAACAGTAAATATCTGATTACTATAGCTATAAACTATAGTATAAAAGGACCCCTAATATTTGAAATATATAGAAAAAGAAACAGTTTAAAATCCTTTTTATAACCCCAAGAGCAGTTTTCTAAGATTTCTATATGGAATCATGTCTTTAATTATTAATAATTGAACAAGAACCTTAATATTGAAACCCACACTTACAGTGAATATTATTTTGAAGAACACGCATACATTGCTCATAAAGTGTTAGCATCTTTGGGAGATACGTCATTTTGGAACCAGAGTAGACTAACATTTTTGAATTGTGACGACGCCCAGTAAAACTGCTTGAATCTGTACTAATTTCCGGTAATGGCTCTGCAACATTCCCTGATTGCAAAATAGAAACATATGTAATCAAAAGACATACTATATAATTTAGTTTAAATAAAAAAAATGAAAAAAAATGAAAAAAAATGCCATAAAACAGTAGAAATAAGACAGGCTAGTAAGATACATCCTCAAAGTGTAGGGGGTACACCAAGTATCATGTTACATAACAGGCAAGGAATGATTAAATGTTTCTGCAGTAT
>WWET01004271.1:66785-80791 GCA_011038615.1 Limnodynastes dumerilii
CTCTCTCACCAGTTGCTTAAGGGACACTCCCTGTAATGAATTTAAAATGTCCCCACTTCTAGTGGAGCTTGCTGAAGACTTATCCCAGTTTACATCAGGTAGATTGAAATCACCCATAATTATTATCTCCCCTTTTAATGCCATTTTAGCAATGTCTTGTAATAGAACATTGTCCATTTCCTCCTCTTGCTCTGGTGGCCTATATATATATATATATATAATATTTCAGATTTTTTTTTTATAAATTGTCGGCATTACATTTTCAGATGTTACAAATACTATCATAATACTCGACTGTTAACACATTGCCAGCGTATTAACAATAGCTAATATATTTATTCTATATTATTTTGTATATAGTTTTCCAACAGCTGGCTCTGCAATAATACTGACCAACTCTAAAAATAATTAATAAATACAATAATTTACCTTTGCATTCATTCACATGAGGTGAGGTAGCCATTAACAAATAATCCGGTAATATCTTAGGAAGCGGGACATTAAGCAGATCTTCAAGGCGGCTTTTCTTGATCTGAAATTAAACAACCAAAATCTCACAATTACTATTTCCATGTTTAAGGTACAGGTGGTATGAGGAACAGTTCTAACATTACATTAGGGATAGACATGATGTGTGCATGATATATTAACCTGCTTTTTTAACCTTTATGTTCTTGTATCACTTAGTTTCATATGACAACTCTGTCCTATAAGGGTACCTACTGCTGTCAAGAACAATCTGTGGATGCATGACTGCAAAAGTCAAATTACAATATTGTTTTTGAGGTCAAACTATTTATGGTGACATGAGCACCTGTGTTCAATGCATTTATCCAGATGTAAAATCATGGTAAATATGTGGTACTGCTGTTAGGTGTGTAAGTTGACCAGCTCTATAGCATGAAGGCAGGGCCTGAGTCTGCAAGATGTGCATGCAGTGTGCTGGCACAGGCTGACTGTTTTCAATAGTGTTCAGTACTCTGGGTTTGAGTGCTGAGCAACAAAGGTGGAACTAGCGAGTTGTGGGCCCAGGTGCAAAAAATATGCTTTGGCCCTGATGATATCCCAGGTAACCCGGTAGGGAGCTTTGGCGGCAAGGTGATGATGGCTGTGAGCCCTTGCATGAGCATGGGCCCCGGTGCCACTGCACCTGTTGCACCAATGGTAGTTCCACCCCTGCTGAGCGCTATCTAAAAGTAAACAGCCTCTGACAACTTGCTTCTGTGAGTGCAGGGGGGATGCAGATTGCCTTGGGCCCCCTGTCCTCAGGGCCTTGTAGCAGCGACAATTTCTGTACCAACTATAGTTATGCCACTGGGTGCTGGGAACATTGGACTAAATCCAGACTATTACAAATTGGGTATTTGCTGCTCGCAGTAAACATTTTTGAGTGTGTATGCTCTGGATCGTAAGTCTATACATGCAAAGTTAGGGTCCTCTCCTCACTTGCACCAAAGGCTGAATATGGGATCAGACAAAAGATTCCAAAATCTGGATCTGATCCAATGGGTTTACTGAATTGTCTATAGATGGCTTTAAAACGTGACACATAATAGATCAGCTAATATTGGCTCATTTTCCAGCTATTTGAAAATTGCAACAAGCCTCCTTATTGCATTCATGTTTCCCCTGTCTGTTGTTACGAAATAAATTGCTTTTCTGGAGGGCTTCAGAACATGTACCGTATTTCAATAGTGATAATGAAAGAATATATATTATATATGGTGTGTATGGGTGGTTGGGGGTGTATGTGTGTGGGTAGATGTATATTATCCTTATCTGCAATAGACATTAAATAGGGTAATATTTCTTTTAGGGTATGGTTTGGTCATTTATTTTTATTGTTCCTATTACAGAACATAATGTAGGGTTTGCCCTATCGATCTACTGGCGGTCTAGATTGGAGAATGTTTGCAGTGTTTTAGTTATATCAGTAGCCATGTTAACTCCCTACTACAAGAGGTGCCAGCTAAAAACATATGGAGAAGTTGTAATGTCGACCTAAAATCTCAAGCTGTCAAAAGTAAAATTGTTTACCTTACCTCTGTCACTTGTGCCACTCCCTCTTCTGGTCTCTTTTCTGTGCTATGTTGGTCTACAGATTTGGATTGCTGCACATTGTAGTATTGTTTGCACACCTGTATCTTTCTTGGAGGTTCAGATACTGTGTTTGGTTTTCTATTTCTTTTAATTGAAACTTGGTCATAATTGAGATATGACTCAAATGACATTGTGGGTTCCTGAAGTTCTTCATTGGCCAAAACACTTTCAACTTTTTTGGCAACACTTTCCTTTGCCCCGCTCTGACATAAATTATCCTTTTTATTTTGTCTGTTGTATTCCAAAAGCTTGCTTTCACACTTTGTAGTGGACGTTGTGTATTTTTGAGCATTGAATGAAAGGGAAAGTTTTTCTAACTTCTTCTGGGGTTCAACATTTTTGAACTTGTCTTTCTTAGAATGAGAGTTTAACCGCGATTTGTCAAGGTTGTGTTCATTGTTGTGGGTATTTTTCACCATCATCTTTTCTTTAAGTAGGTGTTTTTTCTTATGTATTTTATTGTCTTCGGTTTTAACGGTTGTCTTTTTTTTCTTAGCATCAGCTTCACATACATTTCCATTTGTAGAATCTTTTTTCTTTTTTGGAAGCAACTTTTTATCTTCCAAAATACATCTTTGTTCATGCTCAATCTTTGGTTTTTGGTCACTAAAATAAAGGTACAAACAGATTTTTAAGATATATATATATATATATAAATATGAAAAGGGGTTTCTCATAAAATATTATGTCCATTCTGGATTTCATAATAATATATATGTAATATGTATAAACAGAGTTCACATTTTCTTCTGTGATTATAATGGAAAGGATTGTATGAAGCACAACACATTTTGGATAATCTATGTATAAAACTACTTTGTTTTAAACTTTGTGCCATTACCAAGAACATGGGTTAAACAATATTTATGAATTACAGCGAGGGGTCACAGTAAATTTATCACAGGTCATTTTTAAGTATTTTCTCCACATTTTCTGCAGGTTAATACACATTTCCGCACCATTCCTTCTCCTCAGGAACCAATTTCTTCCACTGCTGAACAATAGACTTAGCAATGTCACCCACTTCAGCGTGTTTTCGAAAGCTGTTCACTGTTTTTCCAACTCTTGTTTCCTTCAAAATAAACATTAAACATCTGTTATCTGTGATGTATATATACATACATACATACATACATATATACATATATACATACATACATACACACACTTTCCTTACAGCACCTGATGAATAATTACCTTATATATTGATTTAAGCAACCTCCAGTGTGTGTGTGTAATATATATATATAAAAAAAAATATATATAATATATATGGAATTTAGCATTTTAAGCACTCACCACAAGAATATCCAGTGAAATGTCAAGTTCCTGTAAGCTTTTGAGGGCTTTACAGATCTAGAAAAGGATAAAACATTTATGTAAATGGTAAAAATAGATTTGATCTTATTTTATAAAGGATCATTTTCTTACTGCTGTCAGGAGAATAGTTGGTTATAGACACAAAAGCATGGCACAAGGCTGTTTTCTACTTGTATTAAAATGATATCTAACGTGAGGGATGCACTCCGTTGAATGAAAGTTCTATTTTTGAAATACAGACAGCCGAAAGCTAATTTCTCCTGTCTTTATCAGCGATTAGACTTTTACTTTTACTATTGAATGGGCAAGTATGTGGAAATGATTTTTCGGCATACTTAAGCATTCATTAATTCGGAAACCGCCTCTGCAGACCCATCACACCGCCATAGGCCTACCACACCGGACTGGCAAGTATTACAGGAGAGTCTATGGTTAGTGTTAGGGTTAGGCTGCAGGGAAGGGAGTCTTAAAGTAGAAGTAGAAAGATAATTTTTGTATGTCTTTATTTTGAAAAGCATTTATTCATTTATTTTCAATTTTTTAGAATGCTTAAGTATACTGATCTGTATACTTACCATTCATTTTTTGGAAGGCGCCGGACCAGTCATACCCGCCGACCGGAGAGTTGTGTAACACTCTCCGGCTAAGGGTAGGGGAGTGAATGGGTGACTAAGGGTAGGGGTGTGAATGGGTCAGGCTGCTGGGATGGGAGATTTAGGGTCAGGCTGCAGGGAAGGGTTAGGGACAGGGACAAGGATGGGGGGGCTTAGGGTAAGGATTAGGGAAAGGGTTCGGGTAAAATCTAGATTTAACATTCAGAGCTCCGTCTATGCTATTTCGGGTATCTGCGAGGCAAATGCAATCAAATTCCCAGCCAGTTCAGAACATCCCTTCTGGAAAATGGTTCTTTGCAGCGGCGACCCACACTCATGGAAGGAGAGGGTTAGGGTAATGGAAAAGCAGGGTTAGGATAAGGATTAGGATAATGGTTGGGGTTAGATAAATACTCCTCCATAAATAACCCCTCCATGTCCAGCATCTTAACCGTAACCTTCCACTTTTTCAGCCCTAACCCTCTATTCCACGCAGCATTACCCTAACCTTTTACCTGTCACATCAAAACCTAAACTGTATACCTGCTGCAGCCTGTGGCTACTGGGAAAAGGGAAATAGGTTCATGTTCCCAATCGCAATTTTCTATTTGCAACGGTTTTTGAACCTCTGCTGGCTGGAGTGGCAACTGCATCCCAGGTCAGCTCCTCTATGTCGCCAGCTGTGTTTTAGCCAGAGATCCTAATTCCCCTTTCTCTTAGAAGCTCATTTCTTTATTCGGAGTGGTGACAGGAACCTAGGGTCTTGTCACTTTAGCAGATCTGTAAGAGTCTGTCACCGCAGCTCTGCTATAGTGATCAGATGCTGCAGTACTGAAGGGGGGAGTATATAGGGGAAAGAAGTGCTGGGCAAGAAACTGACACAGGAGCCCTTTTAGCCGGTACAGAATGTTAAAAATGGTACTGTGCCGGCTAATTATGTACAGCGGGAGGGTATGGTGGATCTGCAAAAATAAGCAACTAAGTGGCAAGTGCACTCCCATGACACTCCCCTTCATTCTTACAGATGTCAGCTGACTTCCACCACCATAACATTCTGTGCATACGTTTGTGCAAGTATTTGCAAAATACCCAGCCCATACTGTCCAATTTACCCCCCCCCCCCTTGTTCTTCCGGAATGCCGGCACACCCTTTCTTATGTTATTAGGTTCTTAGATTAACTCTGTGCGTAATGAGTTCTTATGTGTAACATCTGACATGCGCAAATGGCAAAGAAACGCAAACATACGCACACGGTCTGCGTATTTGTGAGAACGTTATTAAGTCTGAATATGGCCCTTTATCACGGAGAACGCCTTCAATTCTAGAGAGATCATATACACAAATCACACGATCATCATGCAAGGAAAAGCAGATTGTAGAATTCAGGCAGAATTCAACATCATAACAAAAGGCTCAGTGGGGAAACTAAGCTTATTATTATAGCTAATACTATAGCTATAAGACAATTTAATTAGCAGATATCCCATGTTATATGGGATATCTGCAGTAATAAATTAACAAATACAGTGCTGTATAACAATTGCATAGTTTTACTGAAGAACTCATGTTCAATAAGAGAAGGTAAAAGCGGTAGGTAAAACGTGGACAGCCATGTATGGGAACAGCCTCTTGTTCTCTAGGAAGCTTGGAATGGCTGAGTGTGCAGTGAGCTCAGAAGCTATGTATGGGAATGCCAAAGGATATAGACAGCTCATTTTACTTTGAGCTATAAATGGGCAATGGAAATGCCATCAGCCACATGGGTGAAAACAGGCTGACCTAACAAAGCTGAATTCTGAAGCAAGTAAATTGAATAGCAACAGATGTCATTGCCCCTTTTACTGCAGGTTCGCTCTCGGTGTGTAATGTTTTCAGTTATTTAAAATGTCTGATGGATGATGCTGTTACTATATGTTAGGGTGTATGCAGCACATGACAGATCATGCTAGTAACTGTAATTATTACTTTTCAGGGTTTTTGTTGTTCCAAAGACATCCTAATAAAGCTAGTCCTGGACAAACACTACATGGTCATTTGCAGTAGTGCTCAAGTCCATACCCTTACAGAAACACACAGCCAGGCAGAATGACAGGGCAAAGTACTTCTAAGAAATTAACATGTACTGGACCATCAAGATACCTGATGAGGATTCATTATTGTGATAGCAACCACAGCCTGTGTATGTTTTCCTTAGACAAAAACACCTTGCGCTTTACCATGTCTGGGACCATAGAAACCTCACCACTCAGACTGCAAAAAGCAATAAAATTATGAAATTAAGGCTGGAGTCTTAATGGACGTGTTCCATAAGCAATACAGGCAAAAGCTGGAAAACTCTGCAAAAGAACAGAGCGGGACATAGCGCATGGGGCAGTCTATTGCGTCTGGTAATCAAACACGCAAACCTGTGAATTAGCAGCTCCACCATTTTGCAAGTGACATCAATTTCACTCCATGGCAGGGTTGCCCACTTTTTAAATCTTTCCTCCAGGAGATCCCGGAGGAGAGAAATAAATGGTGACATGGGGGCGGGGCTTAATGAAGCTATTCATGCAAATTGTATCATTAAGCCCCAGCCCTTTCCATCACTACTGTAATTCATTGTGTTTTGGGGGGTGAGTAGACAGGCCTTGATGATGAAAATCGTGTCATCAAGTCCCGCCTATTCCTAGTAACACTAGGGATTACTATTAATGCAGGAGATTTGCAGGCTCTCCAGGGATACCAGGAGAACTTCCCAAGTTTCGGGAGTCTCCCAGATATTCCGGGAGAGTCGGCAACCCTGCTCCATGGTAGTACTGAATCTGCAGCTTACCACAGGATGTGATGATATATTATGCCTGAATTGCTTAAGGAACATGTCACGTCAGCCTTTAATGTTATAATTTTATTGCTTTTTGGAGTCTGAGTGGTGAAGATTCCAAGGTCTCCGATTTGTATCATTGTAAGAAACCTTATTCAGACATGTTAAATGTGCCCTTATATTAAGGTTGACTCTAATAAACAGCATTCTTTGATTGACTTTATGTGCACCCAGGCTGTCAGTTGAAACGTGCAACATAATGAAATTTCCTATCTTTCTAATGGGGCATATTTTAAAAAAATAAAAAAATTTACTAACAAGAAAAAAAAGCTAGTGCTTGAAAGCCCTGTACACTGCATTTAGCCTTCCCACAAAGGTTAAAATGAAAATTAGTTTTAGTTACAAAATAAGCACAAAAAAATAAAAAAACATTAGGATCAAATTTAGCTTTTAACCATAATATGTAAAATCCATCTAGCTCACTATGAGTACAAAGTCCATTCAGTGCTTACTTTTCTTTAGTAATATGTAGGGTGAACATAAGGTGCGGAGCAGTAGCCACAAGCAGAGATAATGAAAAATGAAATGCAGTTGCAGTTGTATCCAATAGCCAATCACACTACCCCGACTATCACTATATGCACCATCTCAAGGGCCTAGTGCAGGATAGCAGGAGTATGCTAACCCCTAAAGAAATCAATACTTTGTGAATGCTCCTACAAATTATGTTTTCTTTCTATAAAAAGGGTATAAGTACGCACATGCACTTTATGTTAATAGAATTCATATTCCACTATATTGTGTTTCTAGTGATTTTTACGCTCGTCTAGTTACAGCACAAAAAGTGCTCTTGCACCAGTCAAAAAGGTGATGGTGCCACATGTGCTTCATTAAGAATATAAAAATATCTGTTTTCTAGCATTATTTTTGTTACAAAAAAAAAGTATAAGTGAAAATTTCATAAAAGCAAATATTCTAAGAAATGTTTCTATTCCCTATATTTGAAGTGTACAGTACCAAATTGCTGATAGTTATTTTAATCATGTACTGTGCAAGTATGTATGTGTTTTCTTTGCTTATTATCCTATGCATGACTGAATATTCTTACAATGGAAACTCATCCCACCATAGCTTGTCACTGAACTGTAAACTGCAACCCACTGAGCCAGACCTGGCAGAGACAAGCAAAAACATTCTGAGAAAGATTTAATGCACAACTTATATAGGGTATTATGGCAGCCCTATACCCATAATTCACTGCTGTTCATGTTATATTGCTGCACGATCCTAACATTTGTAGAGGCAAGAAGAGGCCGCTCCCCTGGCTTACACAGTTACAAGCACAGAACACTAAAGATTTTATGTGGGGATAGCGCGTAAATAACTAAATCCAGTCCTTAATGCGCAATTTAAATACCTCCCATTTTGCATGTTTGCTATACACAATCCGCCCCGCCAATGGACAATCATTCAGAGCAGAAGGCTGGATCCAGAGGATCTGCTGGAAGCCCTGTGTGCATATGTACACTCCCAAAATGCACACACATTTACGGTCTGCATCTGGTCTGTTGTTAAAACTATGCCTCAGTAAATAGTTTTCCTACTGTTTATATCATCTTGGAATCATCTAGCAACTGTATATAACGCAACGTATTTGCAGATTATAAAGCCAACCTATATTAAAACTAAATAGACTTTTGTGATGTCTCAGTGGAAAATAATATTGTTTTCTCTATTACGCACATTGGCTGAAGGTTAGTGGCAATGGCAGTTCAGAGACCAGGCATGTGGCTATTGGATTATGCTCAGACTGGGCATCTTTCCAGTCATCAGCACTCAAAATCATTACCCAAATGTAAGTTATCCACACTACTGGAAGAAGCTACTGAAGTTGCAAAACCTTGGTATTTTCTTCCTTGGTTGGCAGTTTTATGAATCTGAATACAGAGTAAATTAAAAAGCAGATCAACGTAATATATTTGTATGCAGGCAGTGCAGTGTTATAATGTTGAAAATGGTGCATAAATAAGGTTCTCAACCTTTTTCTTGTGTACCTGTTACTCACTATGGAATTAGGTTAAGTGCCACTGAAAAGTCTCATTATATCATCATTACTCTCTCCTTAATGCCTTTCTCGGCCTGCATCACCCCCTCTACCCCACTATGGCCCTGCTATTAGCACAGAAACACATTAGCTCTTTTATATATTTTCTCAGACACGTGTTCCCCTCTAATATAACGGAGATATTATCATGCAAATACACACTTTAACCAAACTTAATTATAGATCAGCTTTATTTCCACTATTTCAGGAAAAAATTTATAATTATTGATAAAGTCTTGTAATAAGACGAAACGCGTTGCGATTGCCTTACAGACTGTGTTTCTTTGTGTGTTGCCTATAAGAGCCACCTTTGAAGGACTCCCTTGTATCTGCACTACAGAGCATGTGTGTCACCAAGCACAGATTGCTAACCAGGACTTTGGGCTCTATTTAACACTTAATGCGCTAATGATAGCAACCAAGCTTGCTGCGCCTCGCAGGACAGCGGGGAGTATTTATTAATGCTTACCCCTCTGGCGAGGTCCCACGACGGTCAGCGAGCCTTTCGCTAACATCGGAGACCCGGCGCAAAAGGCAAGCTCACTGCGCATCCGCCGGGATCAGAGAGACAGAGGCAACACCCAGTCAGGTAAGTTTAAAAGCTTTGTTATCTATTTTTTTTGTGTTTTTTTTATTACATATGTTTATTAGATAAAAATGAGTTAGAAATAGTTCATGTATATTTTTTTATTTTATTTAGATTTTAATATTTTTGTACTCAACTATTCCAGCGGTCTCCCGATACGTACCCTCTCTTCCTCCCCCCTATAACAGCTATTAGGGGGAGGAAAAGGGAGGGTATATTGGGAGACCGCTGGAATACTTACCCTATTTTAACAATCCGCAGCGTCACGTTAAATAACGCAATCTAACTCTTAGGGGCTGATTCAGAGTTGCACTTCCACCTTTTTTTAGGTGCAAGTGTAGACCTGAGCAATACCATGTTGAATTGCAAGGGGAGGCAGATTAAAATTGTAAAACCAGAAATAAAATCAGGAGGTGAAGTTTCTTAGTTCTACTCTAATTTATAGGATAAACATAAAGCTACGCAGTATTTTAGTTCTATGTGGAAAAGTAATGTATTTTCCTTGCATGTAAAATTTTTTACATTAATTAACACCCCTTACTTTGAAAAATGGTTTAGCCGAGCTGTACACTTCCACCTAAAAAAAGGTGTAAGTGCATCTCTGAATTAGCCCCTTAGTAAATACCGGCCAGCATTTATTAGAACGGGCCGGCGATCCAGAGTGTTTAATGCGATTGTCGCCATGGTTTCCACATGAAAACACGCTTTATCATATGAAAACAATCTTTGTAAATAGAGCCCATAAATACTTCTGCAAGCTGTAACTCCTTATAAACCTTGCCCAGTTGCCCCAAATGCCCACAGACAGAGGTTCATGAACCGCTGGTTGAGAACCACTGTTAAAGTACTTAATATATTTGTTCTTAGCCTGCTTTGTGGTCACATCGTTCACAAGATGTATTCAGTTATCAAAGCAACCATACATATAAATTTAAATAACTAACACATCTTTATTTTTTTTTTATTTAAGTGCCATTTCACCCCTGCTGCCTGCAAAGTAAGATAAAATGGTAATGAACCGGAGTTTGATAGTAAGGTCTTTTTTTTTTCTTGTTCATTTTTTTTTTTTTACATCCTCATGTTTTACATAAAGATTCTGGACCAGATTCTGCGTTTGAAAATAAGAAAGGAAAGTTACACCTGGACAAACCTATGTTCCATGTTGATTTCAGAGGGTGTCAATTTAATGTTATTCTTTGCATGCAGGGAGAATACTTTGCTTATTGCACACAGGTACCGACCAGCTTTACTTTTACACTGTTATTTAGACTTGGAATAGGAAACATCACCTATCAACTGTAATACTGTTTGCAACAGATAAAATTTGACTCCCCTGAAATCAACATAGTTTTGCCCATGAGTAACTTTCCTCTCTCTTTTTTTTTTTTTTTTTTTTTTAAACTCTAAATCTGGGCCTCTATTATTATAAAAGTACAACTTTTTCTAGTCTATCAAGTATGAAATCTAAAGCAAATACAAAGGCATGTATCAATATGCATACAGCATAGCTTAATGTGGAAAAACATAGATTAGGAAATTAAATCTACATAAAAAGTGATTTCTTGTTTCACTAATATGGGCTGATTTTTTTTAGGTGTAAGTGTAGACATGAGCAACACCATATTGAACTGCAAGGGGAGGCAAATTTAAATTGAAAGCAAAATTATATTTGAGAGGTGAAATTTCTTAGCTGAACTCTATTTTATAAAATTAAACGTTAAGCTAGGCAGTATTTGAGTTCTGTGTGCAAAAGTAACGTATTTTGTCTGCATGCAAAAGATTTAAGATTAATTAGCAGCCCTTACTTTGCAAAATGGTATAGCTGAGCTCTACACTTGCACCTAAAAAAAAGGTGTAAGTGCAACTCTGAATCAGCCCCATAGTGTTTAAGAACTCACAACTGACTGTATATATTATTTAGTGATATATGCTCCAAACCCTGTCTCGCTATTTAAAACATTACACCAAATGGGCTTGATGTGTAAGATGATCCCTGTCTTGGCTAAAAGCAGCTTAACATTACCCCCAAAACACCTGTTCCAATATAGTATCCAGCCCAAAATAGTGTGTCTAATATAAACAAGCCAGTACTCTGAACACTTCCTAAAGACCTACAATTAGTGGCTGCAGGAGATCTTTATGTTTTGTAGCTGTTTAAATTATAAAGCTAACAAGTTAAAGAAAAATTAAATAACATGTATAATTTTCTCTTTAAAGTGAATAACCTATAACTTCATATGTTTTAAGTGGCAAAAAGGACAATTCAGAATTAAATAGAGGATCAGACCATCCAACATTTTCCCTTTATCAGGTACACAGCAACATGTAAGAAAACATGTGCTAATATGTAAGGTAGATAATATTAAAACACATTTAGGTGGTTATTTTAAAGGGACATTGGAAGAGTCTACTTATGAAGAGTAACAGATGATAGGCTAATTTCAGACCTCAAGCTAAAATGTATTTATTTTGTCAACAGTATGGCTGTGAATGATACCTTTTTAGGATCCTGTGTGTGGCAAAGCCGCTCTTTGAGCTGCTGGACTCTCTGAATCTTAATATGAGTGTCCATCTTCAAAGCTCAGTAGCTCCTATTGCTCCAGTTATTGTTTCCTACTCACAACACCATGTGACTGCCTAAATCACATTCTATGGAACATCAGGTGATATATGCTTACAGGATGTGATTGCTTAGGACCAATAGGGAAGTAATGGGATTAAGGAGGAATCACGTTTTACATGTTTATAGTTACATTATTTAGCAGGTTTTTGTAGAGGTTAAACAATATTTATTTAATTACCAGTTAATAATAAAATCTGACTATACAATAAAATGATTTCTAAATATATTTGATATGTTTGAATAGTGGTTGTGACAAAATTCAACCATTTTATGTAATGTTTTAGATGAACTTTTTTTTGTTTTGTTTTTTATTGCAATTACAATTGAAAATACAGTGTACCACTGTCCACAGGACAGTCCCCCTCATGTTTCACAAAAAGAGGCAGAGCTTTTAACAAAAAGGTAATTGCTTTGCCCAAATATGGGACCTCCACAACAAAAAACCTCACAAGGAGCAGAAGATTTTTTGCGAGAACACATGTGAACATTACACACTTCCATTATCCATAATGGCTCTTGATTCTCCAGATCCATACATCCGTATTGGAAGATTTTCTGACAGTAAGGATAATAGGGGCAGGATGTGTATGTCACATAAAAAAGATCGGAACTGCCAGAATCAATGGATTCGTTCGCCACTAGGCGCTAGCCCTTAAGGGGGCACTTTTCCATTGTATCCGGCAGTCCAGGGCCACCGCTGAGCCTACAGCCTCTGCAGCTCATAGGATATAGGAGCCGCAGATTATTTGGAGTTCCACAAGTAATCTGTGGCTCTTAAGCATGGGAGGAAGTGTCTGATATTGATTTGCGATGCAGGGAATTCTGAGTCTGTCTCTCTCCCTGTAGCTTCCAATCGTATCAGAAACTACAGGTGGAGGACCCGATACCATAATCTCCCTACATTCATGACGTCAGTCTGAGACCGTTCCGCGCAGGGTAATCAGGAAATCATATGTAAAACTCCCAGTCAGCCTGCGCGTGACGATCTTGAGGAGCAGACTGCTTCTAAAAGCAGACCATCGGGCTGGGGACTCCCACCACTTGTGACCACTATGCAATAAATGCCACATTCCTGTAACCACAATGGCCTCCCTATGTCATAAAGAGCAGAAAACATATTTGTAACCATAACAAAAAGGAAGCCCAGGCTTAATAAAGTTACTTACCATGGTTACTTACCATGCTGTTGACAATTAAGTATGCATGCGTTCTAACATGTCCCGTCACAGCTGCCATTCAGAAGCCCATCGATACCAGGAAGTGACGGCCAAATGGCATCAGCAATCATGGCAACCCAAGAAAACAGCTGGTACACAATCTCCCCAGCTTCCAATAACTGCGCTCATGTCTCCCCAGCCTCCCAAATATCCCCCTCATGTCTCCCCAGCCTCCCAAAAATCCCCCTCATGTCCCTCCAGCTTCCCAATAAACCCCCTCGTGTCTCTCTAGCTTCCAATAACCCTCTCATGTTTCTTCAGCCTCCCAATAAATCCCCCTCATGTCTCTTCAGCCTCTCAATAATCCCCCTCAAGTCTCACCAACCTCCCAATAAACCCCCTCATATCTCCCCAGCCTCCCAATAATCCTACTCATGTCTCTCCAGCTTCCAATAAACCCATCATGTCTCTTCAACCTCCCAATATTCCCTCTCATATCTCCCCAACCTCACAATAATCTCTCTTATGTCTCACCAGCCTCCCAATAATCCCCCTCATGTCTCTCTAGCTTCCAATACAACCCACATGTCTATTTAGCCTCCCAATAACCCCACCCCCCTCATGTCTCCTCAACCTCCCAATAATTCCCAATTTTGTCTCTCCGTCTTCCAATAACCCCCTCATGTCTTTTCAGCTTCCCAATAATCCCCCTTTATTTC
>WWET01004271.1:95840-109350 GCA_011038615.1 Limnodynastes dumerilii
GCTGGTTCAGCTGTAGACATACAATATATATATAATATTCAAAGAATAAGCTTAACAGTTACTTTAACTCAAAAAGTGTCACAGTAAAAGTGCAAAAAATATATTCTATAGTCAATGTGCAAAAAATCAAGCTACAAAATATTCAAATGTACAATAGTATCCAACCTAATCAAAAATGAAAACACAAAATATAAGTGGCTCACGATTTTCTTGATATGAGAATACATGGAATCATAACCCAATCTTTTGTGAGTCCTTGCAATCCAAATTATAGAACGATCTCTAAAAACAGGCTGATAAGATCTTCTTATATTCAGCAAGTGAGTTCAGTCAAATGAATATACATCCACCGTCTGACTCCAAAATACAGTTTTTGATATATTATTCAATGTTGCCCATATAAAGAAAAGGAGAACCGCAAAATGCATAAATCCTCAAAAGCATGACATTTATTAAAACAGCAATTCAATACATTTGTTTAACACATGGCACATCTTTAAAGTATAGGGCTAAAATGTTAATGTAAACAAAAACTGAAAAGAAAAGCACAAACACACACTAAATGAAAAATACAGCCAGCAATAATTGACCTAAGCCAGTGATCATTCATATCACATAAGTAAAAACCATCTTTGAAAAATATATAAATATATTTAAAGTACGTCATGAGGCACAGCAATATAAGTGACAGCAACAGGCAGCTAATGAATTCTTCAGCTTTTCCAAGATCTTGTTTCACTCTATGGGTACCAATCCCAAAATAGATTATTACCTGCAGATACACAAAACAGGACACTGACAGAGTGGAGTGATACAGTACATGGACACAGAGGGACAGATTTACTAAGCTGCGGATTTGGAAAAATGGAGATGTTGCCCATGACAGCAAATCAGATTCTAGCTCTCACTTTTCTACTGCATAATAGAGAATGTCAGCTTGAATCTGATTGGTTGCTATGGGCAACATCTCCACTTTTCCAAACCCGCAGCTTAGTAAATCTGGCCAGAGGGTATAAAACAATGACCAAATACATTTATAAAAATGAACTTAGGAAAAAAGCAACACATACAGTATCTTGCTGTGCTATATGTTGCTTAGCTAATAATTAATGAAAATCTAATACGTGTATAATTAATATGTGAAATATGCTGCAGCAAATGCCACAACTGTTGGCTGGTGTCTTCATTTTTGGCAATATATCAGAGGTTGTGTAGTATATATGAGTAGTTCAGATACAGGTTGTACTGTGCAAGGTAAAAAATAAATATGATCTGACATCTGTATCTCCTTACATTTGGACTGAGGGAGGGTTTCAAACACAATCATTTAAGCTGAATTACAATTTTAGACATATGTTCTTATGTACACATGCGTAACTCTGTATAAGGCACTATGTATTCAGGGTTTTCCAGGTCAATGACCGCTGTTGCCATCTAAAATTATTATTTCCTATAATACTGAACGGAGATGTCAATTCCTAGAGCTGTTTTAACACACTCTTAACCTTTATGATCTACTATTAGTCAATTAATTGGGCCTGATTCAACCAATAGTCTGATAAGGCTGCAGCCTAGGTTGCAGGTCTCCAGGTGGGGTTGGCATCATGTAGTGTGTGTGTCCTATCTGTCATATACTATAGTATGTGTGACTTCTCTGCCATATAGTGTGTGTGTCCTCACTGTCATATAGTGTGTGTCCTCTTTGTCATATAGTGTGCATGATCTCTTTGTCATTGTCATACAGTCTGTGATCTGTCTGTCGTATAGTGTATAAGACTTCTCTGCCATACAGTATGTGAGACCTCTTTGCCATATAAATTCGGCATGCTTACCCAATCATTACTACAACTTTCTAAACAGTCATATTTTCGAAATAGACACACGAAAATGAGCTTCGGCTGTCTGTATTTCGAAAACACAATTTTCGTTGTGGAGAATGCATACCCTAAAAAAAAGGCAAACTATCAATCTTTACTTTATTATTCATAAAGTAGTTTTATTGTAAGAATGGCTTTATGACGTTTTCCAGAAAACTAGTAAGTGCTCAAATCTTGTTTTCCAGCCCACAACCATATTCACAAAATAATTTTTCTGACTAAGTCAAAGGCTGCAAAAAGGTCATAGTATTAAAATTAGACTTTTGCCAAAGTGAGAAGTTAGCGTAGTTAAACTCTTTTATGCTTATGCTGTATTAGAACATATATATGTGACTAAAGAGACAGACAAGACAGTACAGACAGATTCCTGAATAAGCATATAGGAACAAATCTACAGCCCATAAAATTTAATGGGAAAGCTGCTTATTTCCCAAAGAGGTTACAGATTAAAACAGAACCCTTATCAAAAACAACAAAAAAAAACTTTACAGATAAATACCTGATTACTGCATCTCAGTGCTATAGAAAGAAACCTATAAGCTAAAGGACCCCTTACATTTAAACATCGAACAAGAAACACAGCTTAAAATCCTATTTACAACCCTAAAATCAGTTTGCTAAGATTTCTATATAAAATCATGCTTCAGTTAACCTTAATATTGATATTCACACTTATAGTTAATATTATTGTGAAGAACACGGATACATTCTTTAAAAAGCATTAACATCTTTGGAAGATGAGTTATTTTGGAACCAAAATAGACCAATATTTCTGGATTGTGACGGTATACAGTGAAACTGCTTGACTCTGCTTTCTGATAATGGCTCTGCAACATTCCCTGATTACAAAATAGAAACATGTTAATAAAAGGCATAGACTATAATTAAGTGTAAAAATAAATTTAAAAAAAGCAATGAAAGAATTGCCATTACAACAAATAGAAAACAAGACAGCGAGATGCATCCTCTAAATGTAACGGGTCACCAAGTTTCCTGTTACATACGGTAATTGGTGCAGAATGAATTGTTTCTGCTGTAGAACACCTAGTCCATATATGTTTTTCGCATTAATACATCTGAGTACACAAGCAGTGCTGCTTACAATAATTTGCATGTACCTATTTATAAGATCTGGATCACTATGATAAAAGGGACAGTTATGGATGCATTCATAAGTGCACACAAACAAAGGTAAGTCATCAAATATAGCTTATGACATGTAGATACAAGTAATTGGTGTCTAGGCATAAAGGTTCTGTCACATGCTCAGTGAATACCAGTAGCATAGCATTTAGGTGGGTCCTGAGTATGGATGAGGTGGTGAGGGATGTGTGTGCTGTTGGAGCTTACAGTTTTCAATAGTGCACAACACTCACAGTGTATGAGTGCTGAGTGCTATCTAGAACTAACATCCTCTGACAACTTGCTCTCGTGAGTGCAGGGGAGGCCGCTTGTCTTGGGTCCCCCAACAACTGCACTTTCTGCACCAATAATAGTTATTAAATAGTAGTGCTGGGGATGGATAGGGGCAGCAGAAAGCTTCTGTTAATCTTGAGTGCTCCCTCACCCCCTCCCTTTAAGGTATTTAGGGATAAATTGCACTTTTTATTTCACATGGATTGTCTCGAAGCTCTTTTGGACAAAGATAGGAAAACAGAGGCTTTTTTTGAGGTGTGGGAGTCTTACATGAATACGCTTCCTAGTAACATTAGGAACAAACTACATTCCTCATTCCAATATACAACATGGAATGCTTTGCGGCAAGTAATGGAAGACCCCCCTTACTGCTGGGTTAATATATCTGCAAGTTGCTGTGTGGCATGTAATCTAGATCAGTGCTCCTCAACCAGTGTGCCATGGGATGTTGCCAAGTGTGCCGCAGTGAAATGCCTCCAACAGGAGAAAAAGCACTGGAAGACCTTGCCTTAAGGAAATAAGGGGATACTTGGGGAGGCTGCAGATACATGAATGCGGAATACTGGAGAGCTAAAGACACATGACTGGTTATACTGGGGAGGCTGAAGACACATGAATGGGAAATAATAGGGAGGCTGGAGACATATAAATGTGGACTACTGGGGAGGCTGCAGACACATGATGGGGGCTAACATAGTTAAACATAGTTAAATTAGTTATAAGAAAAAAGTTATTAGCTGTGATTTTTTAATTTAGCAAATAAAAAATAATTAATATAATTTACTGTACTGTGTATGTACTTTGTAATTCCTGCTTTTTTTTTTTTGTATATTTTTGCTTTTGGTGTGCTGCAGAATTTTGGGAAGGGCTTAGGTGACCCCCAAAGATAGGAAAACAGAGGCTTTTTTTGAGGTGTGGGAGTCTTACATGAATACGCTTCCTAGTAACATTAGGAACAAACTACATTCCTCATTCCAATATACAACATGGTATGCTTTGCGGTAAGTAATGGAAGACCCCCCCTTACTGCTGGGTTAATATATCTGCAAGTTGCTGTGTGGCATGTAATCTAGATAGGGGGTGGGAAGACTGATGGCGGAGTTGACCAGGAATCTCTCGAAAACCGATGAATAATCATATTTGTCTACTATTTTATGCTCATTTCTGAGAATATATGGAAATAATGAATGCAATGCAGAATAAGAAGTCGTTGTCAGTACTGTATTTTGTTTGACATTGTGTACTAATAAAAACTTTAAAAAAAAATAGTAGTGCTGGAAACATTGGACTAAATCAAGACTGCTACAAAACAGGCATTTTCCACTCGCAATAAGCATTTTGGAGTGTGCATACTCTGGATCGTAAGTCTGTGCATGCAAGGCTAGTGTCCTCTTCTCACCTGCACCAAAGTCTGAATATACCAGGGATCAGACATCAGATTCTAACTGCAAAATCTGGATTTGGTCCATTGTATTGAATTACCTATAGATGGCTTTCTACCATAAACCATAGACATTAGACCATAAAAAATAGCTAATACTGGCTCAATTTCCCCAAAAATTTAAATTGTGACAAGCCTCCTTCTTGCATTCATGTTACCCGTCTGCTGTTTCAAAACTGATTGCTTTTCTGGAGGGCATCGGAACATGTGCCACATATCTTGAGATAGTGTAACCTGTTCAATATTTTTTTTAGGATGTGGTTTGGTAATATTTTATTGTTCCTGTTATTGTTCCTGCAGGACATGTTGCAGGATTTGTCCTATTGAATACTAGTGGTCAATTGAGCCCTTACTTTCAGCAATTTGCCATTGGGGCTAGTAGGTTAATAGGTTGCTAACAAACTTAAAACTAGTGTATGTGTATGGAGAGTGTGGCTCCAGGGGGTGAGTGGATGACAAGTGTTCTCTGTATAATAACTGGAGGGTGATGGTTTTAAAGGAAGTTTGAGGAAGTGATGCTTCGGAGAAAGTGTGGTGGGTGGGTGGAAATGGCAGAGAAGGTGGGCCAAGTGGTTCTTATTTGCCATCAAAATGCTATGAAAGTTTACCTTACCTCTGTCACTTGTGCCACTAGTGCTCTTCTGGTTTCTTTTCTGTGCTTTGTTGGTCTACAGATTTGGATTGCTGCATATTGTAGTATTGTTTGCACACCTTTATCTTTCTTGGATTTTCAGATACTGTGTTTGGCTTTCTTTTTTATTTTATTGAAATCTTGGTTATAATTGAGATACAAATCAAATGACATTGTGGATTCCTGAAGTTCTTCTTTGTCCAAAACACTTTCAACATGTTTCCTTTTTTGATCTGACATAAATTATCAATTTTATTTTGTCTGGTGTGTTTCAAATGCTTACTTTCACCCTTTGTAGTTAACATTGAGTATTTTTCAGCATTGAATAAACAGGACCATTTAAATAGCAAAAACAAAGAAGGAAATTGGCAGTGGTAATAAAGACAATATATTATATGACAATTTATTAATTTAAAATAATTAGTTAAGATAATATATAAAATATATATTCATAGAAGGCTTGCTTGTCTAAATGAATCTGTATGCCGGCCGGTCATAAGAGAAAACCTAATTAGCTATAATTCACAAAACAGAGGGGAATTGATAGACCCACAACAAGGACATATGACAACAGTAAAATTCAAAAGAAAAAATATGATCAAACTGAATCACTTAAAAGTTCAAACCAGATGAAATAACCAAGAGAAAACCTCTTGAGTAATGGATAGTAGCCTGATAACAGGTGTTCACATATGGGTAGAACAATTAAATATGTAACAGTATGTTCAATAGTTGATAGACAGTTCGGCCTGTGTTGTTGATATGTGTTGCAAGATGGTCAGAAATGCAAGGTTGAAGGTATTTTAAACTGACGTTTTAGCACAGTCATGCAAATCTGCTCCGTAGTATTGTTAAACTGGCAGTTTACTTATGGGACTGATCCATCCTGTTCAAATGCACAATTTTAAACTGCTGTGTTGCAATAAGACTATTGAAATAGTGAACGGCACTGGTAATGAAATAAAAAACAGGATACTTGCAATGTGCTGCAGTCTTCCCAAGTCCATGACTCCTCTGGGTGATTGCAGTCAGCGAGCGGTGAGGGGCACATGTGTGGCTGTCAGGAAGCCTGTTAGCAACACAATGTCTATGGGGTATAACGATCCTCTCAGACAGGGCTGCAATAGTAGTATAATACCTTGTCCGCATCAACACATAGGGGCTGATTCAGAGTTGCACTTACACCTTTTTTTAGGTGCAAGTGTACAGCTCAGCTATACCATTTTGCGAAGTGAGGGGTACTAAGTAATCTTAAATCTTTTGCATGCAGACAAAATACATTACTTTTGCACACAGAACTCAAATACTGCCTAGCTTTAAGTTTAATTTGATAAAAAGAAACTTTACCTTTCAGTCTCAAATATAATTTTACTTTCACAATTTAAATTTTCCTCCCCTTGCAGTTCAGCATGGTATTTCTCAGGTCTACACTTGCACCTAAAAAAAGGTGTAAGTGCAACTCTGAATCGGCCCCATAACGTGTAATGGTTATATCACTGATATCGCTCACAGTACTATCTGTTTTTCACCAAGCTACTACCTGACAGTGTGAACGTTTTTTTATTGAGCCTAAATGAACTTATATCATCATGGACATACAGCACCAAGCCTTTGATTAACCATTACACTTTGTGTTGATACGGACAAGGTATTATACTATTTTATATTTATATTATTTTGAGTTTTACTGTTGTCATATGTCCTTGTTGTGGGTCTATCAATTCCCCTCTGTTTTGTGAATTATAGCTAATTAGGTTTTCTCTTATGACCGGCCATACAGATTCATTTAGACAAGCGAGCCTTCTATGAATATATATTTTATATATTATCTTAACTAATTATTTTAATTTAATAAATTGTCATATAATATATTGTCGTTATAACCACTTCAGCGCCAATTTCCTTCTTTGTTTTTGCTATTTATATCTTGGGCAGAAACCCCTAGTTCTTATTGAGCTGCTAATTTTTGGTATACCTAGACACCTCTATTTTTAGTGCTGTGGAATATTTCTTAAGCAGGACCATTTGTCTAACGTCTCCTGGGGTTCAACAATTTTTTACTTGTCTGTTTTAGATTGAGAGCTTTCTTGAGATTTGTGAAGGTTGTGTTCATTGTTTTGGGGATTTTTTACAGGCATCTTTTCTTTAAGCAGGTGTTTTTTACTTATGTATTTTATTCTTTTTTTATTTGTCTTTTTTATTGTCAGTTTTATCAGTTGTCTTACTTTTGTTAGCATCAGCTTCACATAAATTCCCATTTCTATAATCTTTTCTTTCTATTTGAAGCAACTTTTTATCTTCCAAAATATCTTTGTTCATGCTCCATGCTTTGATTTTTAGTCACTAAAACAATGTTACAACCAGTTTTTCAAAATATTTATAAATAAGAAAGGGAGTTTGTCATAAATTTTGCAATATTGTTTATTCCATATTATATCCAAAATACATATTTAGATATCATTATGCGGATCTAAGCATGACAAGACAGAAGTTCTGGTAATATATGTGTAAGAAATTTAAAATAAAATATGTATATGTGTAGTTCTAATTTTCCTGCGTGATCATAAAGAAAAGGATTGTATGAAGCATAAGGCATTTTTGAGATCTGTGTAGAAAACTACTTGGGGCCAGATTTACTAAGCTGCGGGTTTAGAGAAGTGGAGATGTTGCCCATAGCAACCAATCAGATTCTAGCTCTTACTTTCCTATTACATATTACAGAATGTCAGATAGAATAAGATTGGTTGCTATGGGCAACATCTATACTTTTCCAAACCCACAGCTTAGTAAATCTGGCCCTTGGTGTTAAACTTTCTGCCATTACCAATAACAGGGGTTTCTATGAGAGTTATACAATATTTATGGATTACAGTAAGGCAGGTGTGGCCAAACAATCAATCGCGATCGACTGCGGCTGGGTGACCAGACAATCACGCCTCCCATGTGTTCCGATTACCGCTTCACAACTTGTCCCAGGAGATCAGACTCTAGGGACAAAGTTGTTTTTTGTTTTTTAAAGCCTGAGCCGCTGTATATGCGGCAGGGCTTTACACTGCACAGTACAGGTGATACAGGGCTCCTACGGGAGCCCTGTAGGGCCAAACCTGTTACTGTGAATGGCAGTGATCGAAACTATGCGGTCACTGCCATTCTACAAACAGATTTGGTTCTACAGGAGTCCTGCATTACCACTACCGCACCACATGACCGGGAGAGACAGCGTGGGACAGACAGAGAGAGGGAGCGCTGCGGAGGAAGAGTGAAATCATCAAAGGTAAGTAAGAGAAGAGGCTGTAAATAAGAGGCAGACAATGGAGGCAAGAAATAATGGGCAGTTAATGGAGGCTGGACATAAGGGGCAGACAATGGAGGCTGGATATAAGGTGCAGATAATGGAGGCTGGACATAAGGGGCAGATAATGGAGGCTGGACATAAGGGGCAGATAATGGAGGCTGGACATAAGGGGCAGACAATGGAGGCTGGACATTTGAAGGGGCAGATAATGGAGGCTGGACATAAGGGAAAGACAATGGAGGCTGGACAAAAGGGGCAGACATGGGGCTGGATATTACAAGGGGTAGACATGGTGGTTGGACATTACAAGGGGCAGACATGGAGGCTGGATATTATAAGGGGCAGACATGGAGGCTGACCATAATAAGAGGCAGACATATGGACTGGAAGTTATAAGGGGCAGACATGGTGGCTGGACATTAAAAGGGGCAGACATGGGGTCTAGACATTACAAGGGGCAGACATGGAGGCTGACATTATAAGGGGCAGACATGGAGGCTGACATTATAAGGGGCAGACATGAAGGCTGGACATTACAAGGGGCAGACATGGAGTTGAAAATTATAGTTTGTTTAGTTTGTTTTATGTGTTCATTGGCTCATAGCCCCCTAAAAGTATTGCATTATGATTATTTTGGACTATGGTAGATCTCAAAAGATTTTTAAAATTTAGAGTAGATCCCTAAGTCCAAAAGTCTGGCCACCCCTGCAGTAAGGGGTTGCAGTAAATTGCTCCCTGATCATTTTGAAGTATTTTCTCTAGTTTAATATGCATTTACTTACTATTCCTTTACCTCAGGAACCATTTTCTTCCACTGCTGATAAATAGACTTAGCAATGTCACCCACTTCAGTGTGTTTTCAAAAGCTGTTCACTGTTTTTCCAAATCCTGTTTCCTCAAAAATAAACATTACACTGTTATCTCTGTGATCTACACAAAGCATTTTATACCAAAAATTGGGATTTTTAATTTTAAGCATTCACAAGAATATCCAGTGATATGTCAAGTTCCTGTAAACTTTTAAGGGATTAACAAATATAGAAAAGGATAAATATTTATGTAAATGTTAAAAATAGATTTGATCTTATTTTATACAGGATCACCACATCACAGTTAATAAAGGCTTCCTTGTGTCCTAGAAACAGAAAACATTTGTAACCACAATACAAAAGAAGCACAGCCTTGTAAGCGCTTACTGTTATCTAGTTTGTGTGTGTGTACAGTGTATATATATCCAACAAATCTCTCCCCCTTGCTTGTATCCAGTCTTCCAATATTTCCTCCATGTGTGTCTATAGCCTCTCAATAATCCTCCTTATGTGTCTCCAGTTTCCCAATATTCCCCATGATGTCTCTCCATTCTCCCAGTATTCCTATCATGTGTCTTCAGCTCCCAGTAGTCCCATCAAGTGTTTACAGCTCCTAGTTGTCCCATCATGTGTCTTCAGCCCTCTCAGTATTCCCATCATGTCTCTCCAGCCTCCCCAGTACCCCCATCATGTGTCTCCAGCTCCAAGTATTCCCATCCATGTTTACAGCTCCCAGTTTTTCCATCATGTCTCTCCAACTCCCAGTATTCCCACCATGTCTCTCCAGCCCCCCCCCAGTATCCTCATCATGTTTCTCCAACCCCCCCACCCCCCAACCCCCCAGTATCCCAATCATGTGTCTCCAGCCTCTCCAGTATCCCAATCATGTGTCGCCAGCCTCCCCAGTATCCCTATCATGTGTCTTCAGCTCCCAGTATTCCCATCCATGTTTACAGCTCCCAGTTTTCCCATCATGTCTCTCTAGCTCCAAGTATTCCCATCATGTCTCTCCAGCTCCCAGTATTCCCGTAATGTCTCTCCAGCCCCCAAGTATTCTCACCATGCCTCTCCATACAGGAAGTTCCTGTATAAGCTGCCGCATTTGGGTTTTGCAGTCAGCTGCTCTTTGTAATGGCAGTGGAAGCTCATACAGGAACCTCCTGTATGCATGTCACCATAGTGGGGAGTGGGGGGATGACCGGCACCTCTCCAGCCCGGTGCCACTCTGTGCCGCATCACCCCGCATTGCGCCGGCCCTGATTTTCTTACTGCTGTCAGAAGGATAGTTGGTTATGGACACAAAAGCATGGCACAAGTCTGTTTTTCAAGTGCTACTTGTATTTAAAAGCTATCCACAGTGGCACACTTAAAGTTTATAACAGTCACTTTTTCGTTCGGCTTAGATATAAGAACTTTATACATGTCAGTCATTCTGAAAGAGAAAAAGGCAGTCACTTATCATTCACATCAAAATCAGTTCTGCAGAAGTGGCATCTTGCAAGCTGTATGATATCTGAAAAAGCCTTGCTCACATCCAGAGATCAAGTCTTAGTAGTAAAACCACCGCAATTTTCTGAATTCAATTCCAAATCAATTTTATCAAAAGATCACACTCTGGGCCTTGCAGCATTTTCTCAAGGAGCACAGGGTGTGTTTTTAGAACCCACACATAGCATAAAAGTGCTTGCAGGATGGCACTTCATCATTCACTAATATAACAAAAAGGGACATCTGCAAACAGAATGGCATCATTTATCCCTGCATGGATCCGCGTCCACAGATGCTGCAGGTTGTATTGTCAGTTTGGCTGTTTTAAAGGGAATTTTTTTTCTTTACACTCATCTAAAAATCCCCTTACAAATATATATCCCTTAATATAATGCCTTAGCATACTTTGGGCAATATGCTGCTATTCAGGCATAAAGAAAAAAAAACAAAAAACTGTAGTGTAGTGTAGGAGGGTTAGGGTAAGAATTAGGGGAATTAGTGGGGGGACCTTTTTTTAACACTTTTCGGAGCACTGAAAGCTTGGTGCTCCGTGGGTCGATTGCAATGCATCCTCGAGGCATATGCAATCGAAATCCCAGCCAGTTCGCAACTGGCTGGGAGGAATCGGGTTTATCGAAAATGGGACTTTCGAACCAGAGCCCCACACCCTACAAACAGGTACTTAGTATAAGAATGGTGGTCACCCTCATCTGATTCCCCAGTCAGCATAATGAGCAGACTAGATTGGCCAAGTGGTTCTTATCTGCTGATAACTTCTATGTTTCTATTCATCTCTGAAACACTGTTACTTTCTCCAAAAAAGCAGTGTTCTGTCTTTTATTTTTGCATATATAATGAAGCTTCCAAATAGGTAATGTCCTACTTTCCACAATGATATGTATTCTTTCAGGGATATACCAGAGGGGTGGTCCTGCTTACAGGCACTGGGGTTGCGTATTCCAGGTCCAAAATGTTGGAAGGTATGCTCTATGTATGTCTATGTACCCAGAATGTACTAGACAACATTTAAACCTTCTGAAGTTTGCAAAAACAATTGAATAGGTTGCTATGGCAAACAATCACATTCTAGCTATCATTTATCAAGTGAACCCTAGGATATAAACCTCTACATCTTCCATTTAGAAGTGTTATTAAATATACTCACAGGTCTGTAAAACTGATTTATAAAACAATTCTTATTTATTAACAAACAATCATAACAATTCATTCATTAAAAATCACAAACATAACTGAGATGCAGTCTATTCTAGTCTACTCTTTAGTAGAATATTATTCATATATACCCATACAGATTATGTGACAAATTTTGTATGTAAATAGGATCCTCAGTTGGTATAAATTTCAATGCAGTATGAATGATCCAACCGGTAATTAGATTGATATTTCCACAACAGTGGTGGGTAGTGCATTCATTTGCAGAGGTCACTTCAAAATTGGGACAGGTACTTACATTACTAGCCCAAATATAAGTTCTATTAGAAGGGGGAGAAGAAATTGAATCAAACTATCCCCCTAAGTGACATTGGGCCTGATCCTGAACTACGCCGATGCACTGTGCTTGCTAAAGCACAGCGTATCGGCGTTCACTTACCCCGACACTCCCCCTGTGCGGGCGTCTGGCCACTTACACACTGCATCCATACACTTAGAATAGAAGAAGATGAAGTATGGCCGCCTAGCCCGTCCACCCACCCTCATTAAACTACCTCCCCCCGCCCACCTACACTAACCTGAACGTAGGGACGCTGGGGTACGTTCCCTCCAGCATCCCTACGGCGCTGCTATGGACGCCCGATCCACGATCGGGCATTGCCATAGTAACGCCGGGCAACATCTGCCCGACGCATGCGCAGATCGGCTGAAAAGCCGCCGATCTTACGCTTACGCCCGCCGTATTCAGGATCAGGCCCATTGAGACTGTATTATACTTGTGATTGCTGTGTCCAATATATAAGGTAAATTCCCGGCCGTCTGTTCGGTCCAGATGGTATTAGACAATAAAGATTATTAGGCCGGGAATAGGAGTGCTTGATCACTTTCAGATTTTTTTCCACTTCTATGTTTTATACTTTCCTATGGAGCACTAGTATTTTAATGTGACCTAACCAGATATTTATGTAAAAAGTTGTAGTTGCCAACTTTCCCTGATTATCAGGGAGACTCCCTGAAATGTGGGTGATCTCCCTGAAGTGTTTGACAATCTCCCTGATGCTGATTTAACTCCAGAAGTCATTGCTGTATGATGACAGAATGTAGATATTGTGTCCTATTTCCCTGCATTGAGGCCTATGGAGGCAGCTATTTTTATGGAGACCAAGATGTAATCAAAGACTGGAAGTTACATTTTATCTTTGTAATAAAGAAGTATTTATTCACTAATAGTTTAACTCATTAAATACTTTGGAGTCATTTTTACTGAGAAATAGTTTTCCTGGCAGTTCTAGACACACCCTTGGGCATGTGCCCTCCGGATGTTACGCTAGGATTACTATAGTAATCCTAGCGTTTAAACAATCGGACGGAACTTTGTTC
>WWET01004271.1:109434-125192 GCA_011038615.1 Limnodynastes dumerilii
AATGTGTACGGTGTGGGAGGGGGCTCTCACACTGTAGCGGATCAGCGGTCGTATGGACCGCTGATCCGCCCGTCGCATTTAAGGCAGGCTTAAAGCCCGCACGACAGAGGGGAGTGACAGGGGGTGTGCACTCCACTCCCCCCTGCGTAATTTCAGCCCCCCGCGCGCACGGAAAGCACGCGGAGGTCTGGATCCGGTCCAAGGTCATGTATATCTAGGTAACAAGAAAAAAAAATTAAGCACGAAACTTTACATTAAAAAAATAGTTTAATAGTGAATTTCAATGGAACAACAAAAAAACTGTTATATGTTGCAATGTCATGTTTACTTGGTTTACTTGGTATAATGTCATATTTACTTGGTACAATGTCATATTTACTTGGTACAAATTACCCCTTGTATTGTTATTTTCAAGAATCTTCCCATCTTTTAACACAAGAAAAAGTTATAACATCCATTTATTCCACAAACATGGTATAGTGTTTTATGTTATCTGAAGTTTTCCAATAACACATGAATCACAGGGTCTGGAATCCCTCCCTGTAGGTGGTGCTGGTGAAGGGGAAGGTGGAGTCAGTTTTAAGGCTCTGTATGCTCACAGTTTGGTCTCTTCTGCATGTGAAAGGAAAGGATTTAGAGAAGGCTCTCTGGTGACAGATGCAGTCAGGTGGTGGCTGTGTCAGTGTGCTGGAAAGTGTAAGAGACTACTACTGTTGTGCCCTGTCTCAGTGTTAAAGTTCTTAAAGATCTTTTACAAGAAGATCACATCTGACCTACAAGGGTAAGCTATTAAATATTTACTAGAATAAAAAAAACCTTGTTTTTCATTGGTTTTTTGCTAATAATACTTCCTCACTGTAGCATATGACATTAGACTGTGACATAATTTTCAAAAAAGATTTTGACCAGTAACAAATATTATTTTGATAATGGCCACAATCCAATCATGTAGCTGAGAACATATGTATTATTTAAATTTAATGTTATGTCTCTCTATTTTAAAAGAAAATAAATTTAGGCAAGTGCCTGAATAACTAACAGAATTTGTGTTCCAAAACATTTTAAATATTTCACATATTTTCATGGATTATTGCATGAATGCTTCACACAAATTATTGGCAATTGCAATCAATTCTCTTAGAGTGGCATAATAGCAGCTTGAAACAAATACACACTTACAATCTAATTTTTGCAGTCAATTCCAATACATTTGGAGATATTACAGCTTCTGCTGAATAATGAAATGTAAACCTAATTTCTAATAACACTTCTGTACGTTTGGATTTTGTTTGGCTATCAGCACAGTAGACCAGATCCAGACTCATGCGAAACCACCATATTTTACACGTATGCATACGCGTGGGACACACATCTGTTATGGATCTGGATCCNGGACAGGGTGCTGGGGCACGTGAGTGAGGGGCTCAGAAGTCCTAAGGAAGGCGTCAGGGATTGTAAGGGCATGCGTGCAAAATAAGTGGTCTCCACTCTCCCACATGGAAGGCTGGATATAGCAGGGATTAGATGCTTGATCCCCAGGGCCACTGCGCTCAGAGCTTTGAGCGCATCGGGAACGCAAGTCTGTATCTGGTCCAATATAATTAAGAACTATATATACTCTTATAAGTGATAATGCAATGTATTGTGTAAATGATGCCTTCTGTCCCCAAGCGGTGACAATACAGTCAATGAAGATCTGAAATCAAGGTAGATTAGAGAAATGCGACACACTTAGATGGGACCTATTTTTGGATGTTCTCTATCTGAGCTCTCTATACGTCTATTTCTGGAACCGATGCTGATCCCTTGTAACAGATGCATTTAGAGGAATGCGAGGCAGGGAGGGCTGAAGTGCAGTTTGAGGAGTTTGGACAGGACAGCATTGAGCAGCTGATCTACAGATTTGGCATGAGTGACACTGATAGTCTGAGCACAAGTCACACATATATACAGGCAGTGTATCTAAAGGAAGGAAATGGCATTCACCTGAGTGGCCGTGCTTTCTAAATATACATGAAAGAGGGAATTTTTCTTTTTGCTTTACAGATTAATGCAGAAAATTTGTTGAAGCACAGTTTCATATTGATATCAGTAATGGAAATATGGAGATACAACTTATTCCTTTATTATTGTCTTGATTTGGTTTGTCTACAGACAATTATTACCCCTTTCATACCAAGCTATCGACCCGGGAATAACCCAGTTGGGTGTTAGAGTGAAAGGGTCAACCAGGGTTATTCCCAGGTCAGCCTAACCCGCGCTGCGGTGTGAAAGGGGGAACCCGGGTTATTCAACCTGGGTTTCATTAAAAATATGTAAAATGAGCGGATGGGGAGACCTGTCTGCCTTGGCAAACACGGCTTTAGTGTGAAAGGCTACAACCCAGGTTATTTCTGGGTTGTAGCTGTGGTCTGACAGATTCAACATGGCTGGGTTGATTGACCCAGGTTTAACCTGGGTTTTCGGTCTGAAAGGGGTATTTGAAAACATTTATGAAAATTGTTTCATGGGTGTCTGCTTCAGAAAATATTGCTGCCTATAGCAACCACTTACATGTTTCTTTCATCTTGTGAGACACACTTAAAAATGATACTTAGGATTGTAATGGTTTCTATTGGCAAAACCTAATTTTCTACCCAGAAGTAAGTATATAAATGTATTGATATATAACCACTGGTATCCCGATGCCCTGCAAACTAAACAGACCGGTCCCCACCCCAAAGGTTCCTATTGGATCTTAAAGAACCACGATATTCTCTTGGTACCAGATGTGACGCCTTGAAACAAATACAGTTAGTCCATGTCATCCTTTGCTGGTGACCTGCAGAAGAGAAGAGGGATAATTACACCACAAGCAAGGTGATTATCCTCACCGCTCAAGGCCTTGGACAACTTAATTTCACCAATTTACTAGTGAGTGGAGCAAAACCATTCCCGCGTCTTCTGGTTCCATCCGCAATCATTGAAGGAGGGGTATTAATACGCTCAGACAAGGATTGATACTAACCATGGTCTCTGGTAAAATTGTTGGACAGCTGTCTCTGTGGAAGAGACCATTCACATCGAGAATAACGCTCCCTATCCTCCACTACATGATCTCATGTCACTGCCCTAACCAGGGCCTTGCACCCCCCGACCATTATCCAGAGCCTAGCGCTCTTAGTGACCTATACCAAGCCTAGCTCTCGACTACCATGTTGTGATCAAGCAAGCACCCAAGGAAATATCTTTATCATAGGTCAACAGACAGATTAAACATAAACATTATTAAAATCAGCTCAACTCTATACCAATTATACTAAAGATACACAAGAAGAGCTGTATAAATAATCCATGAGTGACATGGTAATTGTATAACAGCTATTATCCATAGATACCTGATGCTATCAAAATGCTTTACAGACAAGAGACAAAATTATACTATTACACTCTGAATGTATAATTACCGTATGCACCACTTTATTTAGAACATTATTTCATACCTAATATCAGCTTTTATATTTATTGCATATTGTCAAATATGTAAGTCCCCTGTTCTGCTTGTACTGCGCACAGAACACAGATTAGGGCGACTGCATTCTGGGTGGAATTCAGGTTGCTACACGGAGTGGGCCCACACACCTCTGCAAGTAGGGGAGCAGGTGGAGTATCCTGATGTCCCATCTGCAGTACTTAGGATACCAAACTGCGTATGCAGAGATACATAAGGAATCTGATTTTAAGTTTGGTCCCTTGAAATATTGTCTGCTTGGCTCAATTCGTTTATTTTCAATGTACGATATGGTTTTACAAGACATACAGATTTAAATGTAATATCTATTTCTGCTAACCTCACGGCAGAGCTGTGGGTTATACATGGATTTCATGTGCGTTTTACATTTCCTGCTGTGCCATATAAATGGTAATATTATATCGTAGTGAACAGCTGGGGTTTAAGCTGTTATACCTCTTGCTGAAGCTACAGTCATGTTTATGAAACACATCAATAAACGTAGCTAAGCAGAGTCTGGAGATTGTTCTTTCATTAGTAAATATTACTTTCTATAACGTCCAACAGAGCCCTGTCATGAACGAGGCCTATACCCTATTCAATATACTTATACATTTATACGATCCCTTTTGTCATACCAATAATGTAACACCAATAAGTACCAGACTTTGACAGTGAAATGCGCAGATGCGTGCACTGCAGACATCCAGCATGAATCTGAATACTCTAAGTTGGAAGTCATTCTGGTAGTGTGAGGCAACAATGTGGGATTTGGATAGCATGTAGAATAGGTGGGAGTGGGGATCTATTTAAAATTTACAGTAATGCCCAACTGTCCTATGCAGATTCCCAGGATATCCCTATTAAATGCAGGGAAGGTGTGGAAATCTTAAGGTATATAAACCTGGGTATGCATTCTCCAGCATGAAAATTCCATTTTAGAAATACAGACAGATGAAAGCTCAATGTCTCTATTTCGAAAATATTTTTGATAGAAAGTTTTACTAACTTTATTAACTTGGAAACTTCCACTACAGACCTGTTGCATCGGACAGGACCGGTGAGTATTACAGGGGAGTCTATGGGGAGTCTTAGGGACAGGCTATGGGGAGGGGAGTCTTAGTGTTAGGCTGTGGGGAAGGGAGTCTTAGGGTTAGGGTGCAGGGGAGGGAGTCTTAGAGTCAGGCTGCAGGGAGGGTTAGCTTAATGAAAGGGGAGGGTTAGGTTAAGGATAAGGATAAAAGTTGGGGTTACATAAATACTTACCAATCGCCGCTGCATCTTCATCCTGGGGATGATCGATTGCTTCTCAGCGAGACAGAAGCAATCGATTTGACAGCCTTTTCAAAAAAGTTTACTCCCTCTCTCGTGAGGACTGACAGACCCCCGCACATATGGAAAGTGTGCGGGGGTCTCGATCAGGTCCATACTGTGTAACATTTAAGTCTCAGTCAAAGGGATTCTGTGAGATTATTTTGCTAGTATCAAATATAAATGAGACTAGTTTTGTAGATAATCTTACAGTGTACATGAAATTTATGAAAGTTTCTATAAATATATTTAAAAAAGTATCAAAGTACAGTGATACAGAATTTAGAAAAGCAACTGCCCTGCCTTGTCGAGACCATTAAATGTTAGTAATGTTTACATCTGTATTGCGCTGACACTGCACTTTAAAGCTAAGCTTTTAAATTTATTTGGATATATATGTTTACATATATATTTTTTGTTGTTAGACATGCATGGGCACCAAAAAATTTTAATGGTAGAATTAAATAAAGTGTATTCCATTTTAACAATTGACTTCAGTCATTCAATATGATTATAACTAAAACAAAATGATGTAAAACTATTTTTAGGCTTTTAGTTGATATTATATTATGCAAGTTTCCACAGATAATTGATTCTTACCACTAATCATTTTATGTTGTATTACAGAACGGTCTTGGCTGTGATTTCTGTATTGCAGTCATGGCACCAAAGAAGAAGAATGTCAAGAAAAACAAGTCTGACATCAATGAGATGACCATCATTGTAGAAGACAGTCCACTCAGCAAACTTAATGGAATTAGTGGCTTGATTGAAGGAGGAAATGGCTTTAATTACATCTCCACAGAGGTTTGTGACTCCTTATATGGGTCAAACCTCATGGAAGGGCTGAGCAGAATGAGACAAGACAGTTTTCTGTGTGACCTCACCATCGGTACCAAAACAAAATCATTCATGGCTCATAAAGTTGTAATGGCATCTTGCAGTGAGTACTTCTACAACATCTTGAAGAAAGATCCCAGCACTCAACGTGTTGATCTTAATGATGTTTCTCCTTTAGGCCTTGCTACTGTAATAACCTATGCCTACACTGGTAAAATCACCCTCTCTTTGTACACAATAGGTAGTACTCTATCTTCAGCCATCTTCCTACAGATCAACACCCTTGTAAATATGTGCTGTGACTTTTTAATGCAAGAAATTAATGTTGAAAATTGCATGTATGTTGCTAACATTGCCGAAACCTATGGACTTAAAAGCACAAAAGACGCTGCACAAAAATTCATCAGGGACAACTTCATTGAGTTTTCCGAAACTGATCAGTTCCTGAAGCTAACCTTTGATCAAATAAATGAACTTCTTATAGATGATAACTTGCAGTTACCTTCTGAAATTGTTGCTTTCCAGATTGCAATGAAGTGGCTAGACTATGATGAAAAGAGAATAAAGTATGCATCTGGCCTCTTGAGCAATATTAGATTTGGCACTATCTCAGCACAAGACCTGGTTAACTATGTCCAATCAGTGCCGAGAATGATGCAGGACACTGATTGCCATAGGCTTCTAGTTGAAGCCATGAATTATCACCTACTTCCATATCATCAGAACACCTTACAATCTAGAAGAACAAAAATACGTGGTGGTACAAGGGTCCTCGTAACAGTTGGAGGTCGTCCAGCATTAGCAGAAAAATCCCTCAGCAGGGAGATCTTGTACAGGGATCCTGAGAATGGATGGAGTAGATTAGCTGAGCTGCCAGCCAAGAGTTTTAATCAATGTGTCACAGTGATGGATGGCTTTCTTTACATTGCGGGTGGTGAAGACCAAAATGATGCCAGAAATCAAGCAAAACATGCAGTCAGCAATTTCTGCAGGTATATACAAACGCAAACACATAGACACACACACAAACACATTTTGTTACTCAAGATTTGAAAATACATAGGTATAATGAGATAATACTTCCTTTGTAACCCACCAACAGTAACTGTATTTTACCATTTTTATTTAAGTATAGTTAACATATTTAAGCAATTATAAGACTATTTAGGTCTGGGCTCACACACATGTGTGCGCACACATACACACACACATATTCCATACAGTAGACACAAACACACAATATCATCATCTTTATATTACAAGCAGATATATAATTACATTTATCCTTCTGTAATATAAATATACATATACACAGTGTTTCTCTCTCTCCATCATCTCTTAACATAGCTCTATCCCTCTGTCCATATAGATCTATCCTGCTGTCCATGTAGCTCTATATTGCTTTCCAACTATCACTATCCCTCTACTCATATGTCCCTATTTCTCTGTCCATGTTCAAGAGTGAGTCTGATGGGACATTAGTTCATGTTATCATCGCTCCTGGTCCCAGCAGTTTCCACTTTTTCCCTATTCCCTTTCTCACTGAACCCTCTTTATGACAATCTGATTTAGGTAATACCATATCTCCTAGTATTGTATTTTACATTTTCTTAGCAATACCTTTAAGAAGTTTAAGAAGTAAACACAATTCATGGCCTTTGTCTCGACGCAATCTTTTTTGCCTGCTAACAGAAATGTGTGGAATGAAAAATTTCCACTTTCTTTTTATATTCACAGTAACCCACATTATATTATAATAGCTATTATATTATTTTAAGCATCAAAGCCTTTTCACAAATTATATTACAAACAATTTATTTAAGCTTGTAGTATTTCTGGTAAAAATATCACAATTGTATCAGTGAATGATCTTTTTTGGCATAATATGGCATAATAATAATTTTATATAGTATAATAATAATATTTTTTTATTTGTTTATTTTACACTTTTTGTAAGACATGGTTTACCTCATCATTTTCTCATCTTAGTTCATTGTCGATTTTAAAGAACAGAAAACGTTTATCATTTATAAACGTTTATAAATGTGTAGTTTTCAACTTTTGTTACATATTGTGATACAAATGCTTGTTATACTTTTATTATTATGTTTTTTCTTGTATTAGGTATGATCCTCGATTCAACACATGGATTCATCTTGCAAACATGAATCAGAAACGTACCCACTTCAGTTTGAATGTTTTCAATGGGCTCCTTTATGCAATTGGTGGTCGTAATTCTGAAGGGAGCCAGGCATCACTTGAGTGCTATGTGCCTTCAACTAACCAGTGGCAATTGAAGGCACCACTGGAGGTGGCAAGGTGCTGCCATTCCAGTTCAATTATTGATGGTAAGATTTTGGCCATAGGTGGATACATTAATAATGCCTATTCCCGCTCCACATGTATGTATGACCCATCTACTGATAGTTGGCATGATGCAGCAAGTCTCAGTACACCCAGAGGATGGCATTGTTCTGTTACACTTGGTGACAGAGTATACGTTATGGGTGGAAGTCAGCTTGGTGGTCGTGGGGAGAGGGTTGATGTCCTCCCAGTTGAATGCTTTAACCCTCACACTGGTCAGTGGAGCTATGCTGCTCCTCTTCAGAATGGTGTGAGCACAGCAGGTGCTTCCACACTAAATGGCAAAATTTACCTGGTAGGAGGCTGGAATGAAATAGAGAAAAAATACAAGAAGTGTATTCAGAGCTACAACCCTGATCTTAATGAATGGACTGAGGAAGATGAATTGCCTGAGGCAACCGTTGGAGTGTCTTGTTGTACAATAACCATGCCACATTTTAAAACACGGGAATCCAGAGCAAGCTCAGTGTCATCAGTACCAGTTAGTATATAAATGCTTAATAGTGGTAAAATAGAAAACTAAGCAACACAACTGTAGCAAATTCACTTCTCAGGCACAAGGTCAATATTACCAAGTAAGAAAGAAAACTGTTGCAACTACATCATTTTAAAGGTAGTCTTATAGCCAGCCCCTTTCTAGTACAGACATCATGCCTCTTTTCATTAACTAGTGTCAGGAACTATTAAATGAGCCATCAGGAAATATATCCATTACAACATAATATATTGTTTTGGAAATTGTAAACTTCTATATAGAAATGTAAAAACAAAATGGAAATAAGTTACAGCAAAGCAGAAATCCATATTTCATAATAACTAAAGCTGCCAGCAGAGACAGCATTTTAATATAGATATTGTACTTTATTTTAGGTGAATGAAATGTGATTGTTTACTAAGTATTAACAATGTTCTCTACTTATTTAAAGCATATGTTTTCATTATTATAATTAATTTTAGTTACATTTATTTAAATTTACAAGCTATTCATCTTTCATCTTTGGCTTGAATATCATTTACATTGTTTGGTGTATAATACAGTTTAATGCTGCATTACCATATAGGTAACATTCATCCTCCAGTTGCCCCTCTTTCTTTCTTGCATAGCTGTTAAGGGGAGGGACTACGATAGGAAAAATGTTTCCTAGGTGATTTTACCGCTTAAAAAGGTATTTAGTTAAAATATCACAGTATAGTAGCACTGTAAATAACTCCTACTTCCCCAGCCTTTTTTTTATTTATTATATATATAATTTGCCTAGGATGCCAACCCTACTTTATCCAAATGAATGGAACAAGCAATGATTTGCAAAGCAATATAATGTTTGTAATTCTGTACCAAAAAATCAATCACACTTTAAGGTGTCACGCTGCAATGTATACTTCAATATTTATACATACGGAACACTGACAGAACTAAGAAGCATACACAGACATGTAAAATTGTAAAGTATAAAGTGCTGTGATAAAGAACTGGACAGATATACCAGCATCTACAAACATGATTTTTATATTATATCCTGTGTAAACAGAAGCTATCATTGCAATTTTAGTAAGGAAAAACTTAAAATGATATCCAATCCTTATCTATCTGTATATTACTACAAATTAATGTGGTACAATAGATGTCAAGAAAAAAGTATAATATGGTACAAACATAATGATATCTTCTTTGAATATAGTAAATGCTAAGATAGTAGCAAAGGACAAATATGAAGAGTTGCTCTTACTAATAGATATACTTTACTTTTATTAATGGTTATGCAAGTATATAGGTTTTAATTTTAAGGTTTACTTATTTTACATTGTAAAGCACTATTCTAAAATTCTTACAGATATTACATCTTGCCTGAGTTGTTGTGTTAGGAAACTATTTATCTAAGCTATGGAACATATTAAATTATCCCAAAGCAATGTGAACGTATCTTGTTATTTTCATGGTGTCAATTCAAAAGTTCCCTAAATATATACATTGATTTGTTAGAAAAAGATGTATTGCTATGATAGTTATTTCATATCATGTCTTTTCTTTAATTCCCTATTCGTGTACAGAATGTTGGATAAGAAGGTCAGGAATGCATTGACTGTCCTATTTGTGTCATTAAACACTTTTGACTACTTAAGGGAAGTTTAAATGATACGTGTTTGGTATTAGACAAATGGTAAAGGAAGTATAATAATAGTGGACCGGATCCAGACTTCTGACAATCCCCTCATTTTAGTGCAGCCATATTGTATTTTGCGTATTGTTGCAGTCAGAACGCGATCCACTCAATTCTGGCTTCTGACAGTTGTCATTTCCAACAGCTTCTGCCAGGTGGGCTGGGTTACACTAATAAGTGGTGGGACTTAGTATTACAATGTACAGTATAGGCATGTTATCTTACTGCATACCATACTGATCCACCAACATTTTATTTTGCACGATACTTACATTTGAAGGTGAGGTACAGTATGTGTCAGAAGTCTGTCTATGCGAGTGTAGTGGTTACCTGTATGTTCACACGGTTGCATGATTATTGTGTATCCCTGTGCAGCAAAGTCACATCTTTAGATCCAGTCCAGAATGTCCAGTAACTGCAATGTAAAGAACAATGAACTATTCACACATAAAAAGCACAAATAATATAAATAGGAAATGGATGCTTTGTGGGTAGTTTAGATGAAGACTATGTATGAGTACAATTCACATGGTAAATGACTTGTAATGGCCCTGTATGTGGGAAGCAGGATGGAATAATGTTACACATATATGATGGGTGATTGTGTACATCTTTATTTATTGGGAGTTAAAGAAGCAGATTTTGCAGCACATCAAAGCCCATATCATAAGATTTCTTTCACAATGGCAAATCTGTAATTAATGCTAAACTAGGAGGTAGACAAGAGACAAATCTATTGTATGTCAGAATTGGGCATATATTAGGTTCATGAACCTTCAGTATTTATAGCTGATGATCTCTGCATAAATGGTCAAGCCCTTCTGTAAACTAAGACTGGCAGGTATTTGTGTCCCACCTGGCTTATCTTCTCAATACAACCTGTAGAAGTGACAGTGTTCCCAATTTCCAATGTCTACTTCAGTCTATAGCAGCAGCAAACAGGACTGTTCCCCTTTCTCTTATTTGAGGTCTAAAATAAATTGGACTAATATATCAAAGTAATAATAATAACCACACAAACAGCTACATTTACAGATGATCTGCTGCACTATATACTGAGCATTGCTATGATACTTTTTTAAAATGGGGTGTAGTACATTAGCCAAATTGCATTGAATGATATTTGTGCAACACAGCTAATAACTGTCCTAGAACAAGAAACTGTGAAGTGGGAACTTATACTTACAGTATAATACTAAGGCCCTTTATAATTACAGACATTTTTGGTAACAAATTTCAAGAGTACACTCATGAAAATTACTGTATTTGTATTTATAACACAGTAGTTACGTATTAAAAACACAGTAGTTATTACATGATATATGGTGTTGGATAATATCTACCTTCAATATTTCTTATGTATGAGACTCAAACAGTCAATAGGTTTAGAGGTAACAAAAAAAAAACTGTGATTATTTAACAGTGTTTATACCACAAGGGAACATAAAACTTTATATTATCTAGTAATATGTAAAAATAATAATAAAGGGTATTATTTTTAGTTTGGCAATAGAAAATTTAATCTGAATTATCCATAAATTATATTAATGTATAAACCTCCTTGATATACAAGGAAATGTAACTGTTATTAAAATATCATATAAATGTTATTAATAACTTAAACAGTGGCAAACTAATATAGATACACTTACTGATATGTAAAATGTGTAACAGTAAAATGTTTCAACAATATTTCAACCTTTTTAAATGAAAAATAATGTTTGGGCTAATAAAAATGTTCAGATATGATTTATATGTGCTTGTGTGTATACTTCATTTTTTAAATGAAAAACTTAAAAGAAAGTTTGCATGATTAATGCTAGTGTTTATGAAAATGATTGCAAGCAATCCTAAAAGGGTTACATTAAATATTTTGTCATAACCTCCCCTGACTAGCACAAGCTTGATTCTCCCACTTACAAAACCCTTCAGAGCAAATGCACTATGCTATTCCCCACTATTTCCATATGCCAAGCATAAATATGTGAAGAATTTGGAATTTGAACTTTATTGCGTAATGTTATCAAGTTTCACAAACCGCATGATACGTGAGTCTTTTAATTGGTTGTGAAGGGAAGGAGTATCATTCTTTTAATGTTATGTAAGGTCAATAAAAAAGACTACAGTCTCAGCACCTTATTTTATCTTTTAAATGCAGTAATTGTCTTCTGACCAAAAGGAAAATATTTTTTTATGAACCTGAATACAAAGACATCACAAAAGTGATGGAAAAATAATGCACTGATGAGTTTAACCGCCACATAACCACCTCTGTTGTATCTAGAGATGTACAAGATGGTGGCCTTCCAGAGCACAAAGCTAATGTGGCATTCCAATAAATTAATATCTAAAATTAAATATCAGGTCTAGCGAGGAACCATTTTTCTTTTTGCCCTGGCTCTAAAATTTTTAGCTATGGCTGTGGTAATCCCTAATGCTGCTGCTGCCTGTGTTTTCTTTTGATTGGATAAAGGACTTTATTGATTGATTATTGATTACCCTCTCTTAACCTTAATCATCTCTGTCCTACAGCCTTATCTTAATCCTCCACTTACATAACCATTGTTGTGCCGCAGCATAACCTTTACTCTCCACAACCTAACCTTAACCCTCCCCTAAACCTAACCATCCCTGTCCTGCAGCCTAATCATAACCCTCCCCTAACCTAACCACTTGTCCCGCAGCCTAACCTTAACCCTCTCAGCAGCCCAATATTAACCAGAAATAAGAACCTTGTTTACATAACAACTTTCAACATTGTACCCCTCCTAATTTGGAAATATTCTTTATTAAAAAGCAATTAAGCTGCCGGCTGTCGAAAATATGATTGGCGCAGATAGAGAGATTTAACGTGCACTGTTAATACAAGTTAAGCTCATGTACAAGGATATAAAAATAAAAATGAAATGCTATCTTGCTCTGCTATTTTAAACAAAATTTGATTCGACCAAGAATTATTGACATATATGCTTACACGCATACATTGGACATTAGCAAGATGATGACTTGCTATTTTTACACAGGAAGCAGTTAAAGAACTGAAGCATAAATTCTGGAAGAAAAATCCTGTAAATCATCAAAATAGGAATGGTAACTGATTTTTGCAATTTACATTTATATGACCTTTTCCTAAATATATTGATAAGGTAAAGTGTTCCTTTGTGTCCGGATCACCTCACAAGATGCACATGCCGTTTTTCCAAACACAAGATGCATTCTTTTTTACTTCCATTCATGATCAGGCCATATATTTACTGGCTGTATTTATGTTTACACAATTGCAACACAATTTGCAGCCAATTATATTTACTCCACATTAGAGATGAGCAGTTCGGATTCTGTGAAATCCAACACATTTGAAAATTGGGGATCTGAGTCGAACCGAGCCATGCCTCTGTTCCTCCCACCAAATCCGGATCTGTAATCGAAGGCTATTCCCTTACCTTGCCAGGGGCGCTGGACCCATAGATACACCCCAGATCATTGGTGCAGCTATAGTGGGTGCTAGGGGTGCAGTTTCTATGGGGCAACCATCCCCCCTGCACTCACCTTTAATCCAATCCATCCTATTAGCAGCTCCCCTGCAGCCCTGTTGAAGAAACAGTCCTCATATGCCACTTTTTGAGCTACACTCAAAGTAAGAAAGATCACAGTTAGACTGTCAAGGACCCAGTGGAATACCCTCCATAATTTTTTTATGGAAAATTGGTACACCCGGGAGGGGTGTGTCCATGAATGATGTGTGGCCTGTCCAGCGACTGCTTTAATCTGCTCTCATTTGCATGTATGATAAGGTGTAAAATCTCAATGTACACCTTATCATATGAGCTAAGAACTAACAGGAGATGATCTTGTCACTATAGCAGAGCTGTAAGAGTCTGTCCCCGCTGCTCTGCTATAGTGATCAGATGCTGAAGAACTGGAAGGTGAGTGTAGGGGGCAGGGAATTAAAGGGCCAGAATCTGGTACAGGAGCCCTTTTAGCCGGTACAGACCATTAAAAAACGGTACTGTGCATGCTAAATAGGTACAGTTGGAGGGTATGCAGTGGGCCACCCATGGGGGGATTCTGGTAGTCCAGTAACACCTCAAAATGATAATTTAATAAAAAAGAAAGAGAAAAACCTTAATTTATAAAATTGATAGATTTACCAAGCTGCTGGAATGGAAAAGTCGAGATGTTGCCCATAGCAACCAATCAGATTCTAGCTGAAATTTTCTAGTATGTAAAAGGAAAGTGAGAGCTGAAATCTGATCGGTTGCTATTGCCAACATCTTCATTTTCCAGCTTCCAGCTTAGTAAATCTGGCCCATGAACTCTTTTTCTACCTTAAAAGCAATCCTCTTCTATATTTCTTTTCTTCGCCTGTTAGCTGGTGCAAATCCAGGTCCTCTTCAAATCACTCACATTCAGGACACCATAGAAATGCAGCCAACTTCAAAAACCTCTCCTAACTCCCATCACTCTCCAAAGCACTAAAATGTGCCTTATGGTATGAATGCTCTGTCTGCAACAAGTTAACCTCAATTCATGACCTCTTCCTAGCTAACAACCTCAACTTTCTTGCATTAACTGAAACATGGCTCACTGAGACTGACCGGGTGGGCTCCACTTTACTCATGCCTTCAGGCCTGGAGACAGGCAGGGAGGTGGGATTGGACATCTTGTTTCCCCAAATTGCACATTCACTGTGCTACCCAATGTCCCTTCACTTATTTTAAAATCCTTTGAAGTTTGTTTGCATTTTCAACCCTTTATTACTGCATATCTGGGTCTACCACCCCCACACACACACACACCAATCCCCCAATAAATCATGCAAACAATTTCTTATCCTCTGACATCCTAAACATTATTCTAGGTGATTTCAATATCCCCACTATCATCCCTTCATCTCTTGATGCCACCAACTCATGGAAAATGGTATGCTCTTAACTATGCTCAGTCTCTGATCTTACTAAAGGGTCTATTTACGTACCTTCCTCGTTCCCTGTGAAGGAAGCTGCATCAGGCTTGCTTATCATCGCAGCGAGCCTGGCAGCTTCCTTCACATGATTTACTAATACTTACCCCTCCTCCAGGGTCCCGCGATGAGCCGCGGGTCGGTGCTGCGCTTCTCCTCCTTGCGATCCCTGAATGAAGTACTGGACATGCGCAGTATCTCTCAATCAGGACTTAGAAAAATTTCAATGCCGACATGAGAAACACTGCACATGTGCAGTGCTTCTGTTTAGGCACTTTGAAATTTTTCCAAGTCCTGACATGAGAAACACTGCGCATGTGCAGTGTATTCATGCTGGGACCGGACAGCTGCAGCCCGACGGGACGCCCGGTCCCGCGATGCGGGTCGGTGCTGCGCTTCTCCTCCTTGCGATCCCTGAATGAAGTACTGGACATGCGCAGTATCTCTCAATCAGGACTTAGAAAAATTTCAATGCCGACATGAGAAACACTGCACATGTGCAGTGCTTCGCTTCTCTGCGATCCCTGAATGAAGTACTGGACATGCGCAGTATCTCTCAATCAGGACTTAGAAAAATTTCAATGCCGACATGAGAAACACTGCACATGTGCAGTGCTTCTGTTTAGTTTAG
>WWET01004272.1:17821-30851 GCA_011038615.1 Limnodynastes dumerilii
GTGAAAATACAAGGGGTGCGGCTGCTATGAGTCCCAGAGGAAAGAAGGGCTTATGGCAGCTGCTCCCCCTGCACTGTAAGCAACCTGTCAGAGGCTAACAGCTTAAAACAGCACTCAGCAACCATTAATGGAGTACACGGCAGTAGTCCTGCCTGGCCCCGCCAACAGTCCTGGCTGGTTCCTCCTAGTCCCTCCCATCCAGACCTGGGACCTGCTTCCTTGCTATGTGACCCAAGTCTGTCACCTTCTGTCTCTGGCTATATATATTATAACTCTGCTCAGACATTACGGAAGAAACCCCCATAATAATTGTGCATGTCACAAACAGACACTTACTTCAATAGTTCCATGTGCTGTGAGAAAGGCCTGTGTGAGTCTCATGTCACCAAATACTCTCCTGATATAAATGAGGCTAGATAAACCATCATTTATATCTATATCTTATACTAAGGTTTATTAAATCAAATACGATCAAAATGCACACAATCCCCAGAGGCATAAGAGATATATTGTATCATAAACTCCAATGTATCAGGGAATTAATCACATTTCTTGGCACACAGCACAGACTCAGAATATCATGAAATCTCATCATGTCACTGAAGCCTTAATTTGTGGTCTCCCAAAATTGTATAGTGAGATAAGTAGAGAAAGCTTGCTGCTTATGATATCTACTTACTTTGAAAATGAGGGACCGTATTCACACTTAAGAGTGACATAAGTACGCACGGATTCGCAAATATACGCGCCTAAGTGGCAAGGCAACTCCCATGACACTCCCCTAGTACTTACGGATTTTAGCAGCCTTCCATCACCATAGGGCAACCTTAACTCTCTGTGCTTAAGTTTCATAGGTACGTGCGTACATTCTTAACCGCACCCTTAATAGACCATTTAAGTGCCTCACTCCGCCCATATTTCTTAACTTCCTACGTACGGAGGACTGCCTTGCCCCTTCGTACGTATCTCACTAAGCACAGAATTGAAGTCAGTGATTAATAGATTTCTGTACTGAAATCCTACGTAGCTTTTGTAAAATAAGTTACTACGCATGTGCAGTTTAACCGATCCTTAAAATACGCAGCACTTTCTTAAGTGTGAACACGGTCCGAGAAGTGTAAGAAACACAAATATTATTTTGAAAATGTTACTTATTTTCATATTTTGTCACGCACAATGAAATATACCATTACAGTCAGCTCTGTCATATGACATTGATTGGTAGGGGTGATTGGTGTCTTAGGTTATAAATATGCCTTACTTAATGATGTGCAGTCTACAAAAATGTGATTTTGGTGGGAATTGCTCGGAATTGGTGCTAGAGTTTTAAAGTACATTAAAGCACCTAAAGCTGCTAACATAGAAACATAGAAAGTGACGGCAGATAAGAGCCACATGGCCCATCTAGTCTGCCCATTTGTTTATTGAAAACTATACTGACCCTAGACCCTATTTACCCTCAATTTGGGTTACAATTTAGGATACCCTTATATTTATCTCAAGCATGTTTAAATTGCTAAGTTTTATACAATGTCTATGTTCAAGTACAATACCTTGGTCAAAGACAATAGTAAAAGATAAGATGGTATGGAATGACAACCTACAACAATATACCTATTAGCCAGTGGTAGAAAAGCCTATAGACAACTATGTACTACAGCAGTATTGTCCATCATAAATGCAGTCTAGACAGGGCCTTACTGTGCATATACAAACCCTCCAATTGCTTAGAAAAGCCACGGAGAGAAGTTCTTTATCAAGAAAGCTGTAAATACACTATATAGATTATTGTTCCCAGGGAGTGGCCCAATAAACGGGGCAATACACCGCTCCTGCTGGGACCGATAATTCTGGCAGAAGACAGAACTGGTGTAAAGAGTGACAGGAAGCCCTTGCAGTTGATTGGCTACATGGGCCTTCTGTCAGTCTCTGCACTGTTTGGCTGAGAGGTGGAAGTGAAATCTGCAGCTTGGGTCTATTTTAAGCATGCCATTAGATAATATAATCAGCATTTTTTTGACCTTTTATCACCATCAGGAAAAAAAATTACTTAACATAAACTACAGCGATTTTTGGTCCGATGTCCCAATAACTTGATGATCGGTCCAATTATCAATCTAATGCGTGGCCTCCTTCAAAACTGGGGTCTACCTAGCAATGAAGCGTTCCATCATCTGCAACAGAATGTATAACTGTATAACATAACCCTGTATCTGACACCACACAACCATTTTTCTCTGAATGGGAAATTTTTTGCAATATTAGAACTTTGATGGGACCAATTAGAGATCATTAGGAATCCCCTACACTAATTGTACATCAGGGGACCCTGCAAAATTTAGTCAATGGCAGTGGTCCCATTGAATCGGTGGGAGTCCCCGTAAAGAAAATGTATATTTAGAAAATACAAATTTAGAAATCTATATTTCGAAAACAACTATTTTTTTGAAAACCTCTTTAATTCAAATGATTCCTATTTAGATATATATAAAATTATACAGGTACATATTTCTAACTGTTTATATTACGAATTCTTTCGAATTAAATGGTCTTTCACTTAGAATTGAATTTTCTGAAATTCTTGAATAATAATGAAATCGATTTAGAAATGTTACAAAATTGATACATCTCTATTTTGAATCGCTAATATGTGATTATATGAGATTTATTGATTTTAAAATGCCAGAAATACAATAAAGCTAAATTTCGAAAACCTTTATTTGCAAAATTATGTTCTCAGAAATCCTTTTAATTATAACAATATCAATTTAGTAATGTTTATAAATATCAGAAATACAATAAAAATGTTTCCCGATAATACTTCTTGTATTGCGATCAATATTTGTCACCATTAAATTATGGACCGATAATTAATAAACAACCCCATTGAATGGACCATCAACCATCGATACATATTGGGCTGGAAATATGGTTATAAACATATGAAGTTAGGGTAAATTCCCTTACACTGAAAAAAAAGCACTTACCATAAACTTCTTTCTCTGTTCTTCATCATCCATTTTAATATCATAATTCCACTGTTTGTTGGTAAATACTTGATAAATATCTTTAGGATCAATTAATATTTTGCCATTGGGGCTTCTGGGATGAGAACTCCTCCTTTTAATGCCAGTGAAAGTATATTTTACACGTGGCAGATCAGTAAATACATCATTGTCCTCAGCATTTTCTTCATCACCATCATCACTATCCTTTTCTTCTGATGCATCATTATCCAGAGTGTCACAGAAGTCCATGTTGTAGATAACATCAACTGAGAGGTCAGGGAACGTGATTGCACTTGGTTTGTGCTTGATAACTCGAACGTTATGAGGTCTGTTTACTTGTTGGAATGATGTAGACAACATCTCTTCACTTTCTACTTCCCTGTGGACATTTCCCATAGCTGACACATTGCCTGGCCAGTTCAGAAGTTCTGAGGATGGTTGGTTGCTGTCACTTGTAGGTAACAAACTTCTAATATCAGATTCAGTGTCAACATTCTCCAGATGTGGGTTGTAAGCATTGCTTCTGTAGGGGAATCTGTCAGTGCTCAGATTTGTTGACGTTAATGAAAACTTACAACCCGTAGAAATAATAGATGTGCCTTCAAGATCTACAATGGATTCCATCATTTAATAGGATTAGTAACAGTGTTTTCATATTGTTATGAGGCCTGTGTTATATTCTTGGCACAAAGTCAGATTTCAGTGTTGCCATTCAAAACAGTCATTGTGTAATTATAGTATTTATATCCCTGTATTTTCTTCTGTAATAAGTGAGATTGACAGAATCTGAAATATAAAAGGTTGTGTGAGGTAGGTCTTAGAAAGTCTGAAGTTATTTTAACATAATAAAATAATAAGAATAATAAAATAATAAGAATAAGAATAAATAAAATAAACTCATGTACATTAAAGATCTTCTGGAGAAAAAAATAGTAATATATATTCCCAAACACTAACAGAGCATCCAATCCATTATATTTTATCCTGGGAATGTTATAAAAAAGAGAGGAAATGTACATGGGTGATGATGATGGTTGCGTTGCAGAGACTATACTGTCATTATAAATTTGTGTTCCAGGCTTAACTAAAACTAGCTTTAAATATTACTGCAACATGTTTATTAGACTAGCTGTCATATTAAATATAAATTTTATGAAATATGGATCTTTTTAGTGCATAAGGGTATTTAATGTTTTTTAGAAAGTGATTTGTTTACAGGATTGTTTTCCCCTTGAGTTGCAATATAAAATTTTGGAATTTGTTTTTTTTTTATTGAGTTTTTATTTATTTTATAGCATAAAACAAAGTAGTGGCATGTAAGCTGTCAAACAAAAATAAAAACAAAACATGAAAACAAAATCCATTGAACAATGTACCACCATATACCACATAGGATACACACTTTTAATTATATGCATAAAAGCCTGTGATTGTACATATTGATTAATTTATTAAATCAATTTAAGGATATGTTTCTCTGTGATAAGAGAGGTAACAAGTAAAAAAAAAAAAAAACAGGATAGGAGCGAAGAAAAATATTTAATTCTCTTTCAGCTAACAATTTATATATATATATTATACTTTTTGGTATTAGTAAACTTGAGATGAACCAATATGCAGCAAGCTGGCCTGTTTCAGTTAAACATGTATAATTACAGTGGTGCAAGAAAAGTGGACATGCTGTTATAATCAGGGATGGGCCGCACACTTCATGTAGTATGTGGCCACTCGCTGACTACGTAGGACTGCCAGCTGAGAGGCAGACACAGAAAAAGGGTCCCTGGCTGTTCTGAGTGTAGATTGCACACAGTCAGAGCGGGCATTCAGCATTCTCTATCTGCCTTCCAGCTGGCAGCCATTTAGTAAATGTTGGTGGAGAGTTCCAGCCATCCACAAATCAGAATGCTGAGAGCCATTCACTACCATGATTGGTGGATATCTGCAGGCATCCACCAATTAGGGTTGTAATTGGCTGTCAACATGCTTATTGATTGGTGGAGTGCTGATGCTGCATGGACATGTGGATAGATGGCACAGGAAAGCAGTAAATTGTCATTTTTTCTTTGTAACTTGTTGTGTGTATCGCTTATCTCTGTCAAATGTCATAGGGCCTGATCCTGAACAACGATGTAGCGCTGAGCTACAGCGTTACATCGCTGACTCCCCCTGGCACTCCTCCTGTGCGGGCGTATAGCCCCTTCCTTACGCCGGGTGAAGGCTACCCTAGCTTCGCCCGGCGTAAGGAAGGGGCCATACGCTCACACTGGAGCGTATGGCCGCCTAGCCCGCCCCCCTAGGCTAATTTACTTACCTCCCCCCGCCCTCCAGGAGTAACGTGAGCGTTGGGACGCTGGAGGACGTCCCCTCCAGCGTCCCAACGCTGCTACTATGGACGCCCGATCGTAGATCGGGCGTTTCCATAGTAACGCCGGGCAACATCTGCCCGGCGCATGCGCATTTGAGCTACGGCCGCTGTACTAGCGACGGCGGCCGTAGCTCAGGATCAGGCCCAAAGGGAGGATGAATATATATAAAAGGGGAACAAAAGGAGGATGAATATATATAAAGGGGCACAAAAGGAGGCTATTACATTTAAGGAGGCATTAAAGCAGGCTGAATATATATAGGGGCACAAAAGGAGGCTGAATATATATAGGTTGGCACAAAAGGAGAATGACACATGTAAGGGACACAATTAGAGGCTGGGCACATCTTAGCGTAACATCTGGAGGGCGCATACCCCTCCAGTGAAGGCAGGAAACTTTCGCACCTTGCGTGCGTAAGTGTCCTACCGTTATTCATTCTGAATACGGTCCATAGTCTCTGCTATACAATTCCCACTTTATCCTAAAAACCGCTACACACTACAGACTATATATCTTATCATTCTTGTCTCCCCAGCTTCCTGTATCTCCCATCATGTCTTTTCAGCTCTCAGTATCCCCCATCATGTCTTTCCAGCTCTCAGTGTCCACCATCATGTCTCCCAAGCTCCCAGTATTCCCCATTATGTCTCTCCAGCCTCCCAGTAATCCCCATCATGTTTCTAGCCCCCAGTATCCCCGGTCATGTCTCCAGCCTTCCCTGTACCTCCATCATGTGTCTCCAGCCCACAGTATCTCCATCATGTCTCCAGACTTTCAGTATCCTCCATCCTGTCTCTCCAGTCCCCAGTATTTTCAATCATGTATCTCCAGGGGTGTAGTACTAATTTCCGACGCTAAAAATCCCGACGTTAAAAATACCTCCACCAGGGTACCGACAGTGAAAATTCCGACACCACAAAAATCCCGACACCACAAAAATACCGGCGGAAAAAATCCCGACACCCCAAAAATACCGGCGGTAAAAATCCCGACACCCCAAAAATACCGGCGGTAAAAATCCCGACACCCCAAAAATACCGGCGGTAAAAATCCCGACACCCCAAAAATACCGGCGGTAAAAATCCCGACACCCCAAAAATACCGGCGGTAAAAATACCTCTCTGTCATAGTGTACATATACCTCTCTGTCATAGTGTACATACATCTCTTTGTCATACTGTACATACACCTCTCTGTCATAGTGTACATAGACCTCTCTGTCATAGTGTACATATACCTCTCTGTCATAGTGTACATACATCTCTTTGTCATACTGTACATACACCTCTCTGTCATAGTGTACATAGACCTCTCTGTCATAGTGTACATATACCTCTCTGTCATAGTGTACATACATCTCTTTGTCATACTGTACATACACCTCTCTGTCATAGTGTACATAGACCTCTCTGTCATAGTGTACATATACCTCTCTGTCATAGTGTACATACATCTCTTTGTCATACTGTACATACACCTCTCTGTCATAGTGTACATAGACCTCTCTGTCATAGTGTACATATACCTCTCTGTCATAGTGTACATACATCTCTTTGTCATACTGTACATACACCTCTCTGTCATAGTGTCATATACCCTCTCTGTCATAGTGTACATATACCTCTCTGTCATAGTGTACATACACCTCTCTGTTATAGTGTAAATAGACCTCTCTGTCATAGTGTACATATACCTCTCTGTCATAGTGTACATATACCTCTCTGTCATAGTGTACATAGACTTCTCTGTCATTTGTACATATACCTCTCTGAGGGGATCTAATTAATACAAATAAGGAACAGTTAGAATCAGAGGAGCAGGGAATAATTGGGGTACATGGTAAGAAGACTTGGTGCAACAGGCGACACAAAGGGATGAATGATGACATGTAAGAGAGCTGAGGAGAATAATGGAAAATAACTATAAAGAACAAAGGCTAATTGAGGGATACAGAGAGAGTAACTGTGGGATGGTTACTGGAGGGAACAAGAAGGGGGAACTAAGGGGAAGAAGGTAGGAGGACCAGGTAGGCGAAACATGGGGGTTGACAGCTTGAGGTAACAAGAGGAAACCTTAACAATATAAGGGAATGAGAAATGGAATGGAGACTGAAGAGATCTGAAAATGGAATTCCTAAAGCAAATATGTATATTGGACTTAATACTTTGCATTGACCAGACAAGCTTTGTTTTTTGTTCTCTTTCAATGTACATATTGAACCACATTACTTTAGTAGTGGGGAGAGATCTATGACATGGGGGATGGTTTGTGGATATGATATAAAGAATAAATGTAAATACAAAGATGTATTTTGTGCAGTGCCCAGGTGAAAATGGGAGATTCACAGTACAGTACAATAACATAAGAATTGAAATCTGCTTGTAATTCCTTTATTGACTACGGGTTGTTTTAGATCCACCACTATCTAAAGCTTGTCAGTAAGTTTAGGAATGAATATTATAAATTATTTTACCAAGTTAGAGAGAACAAAACATTCTTTTTATTTAAACAGCGTTTAAGAATTTAAATTTCAGTTTAAAGAAGAGCCTAAATGAGTTTTTCTGAATTAAATATAATCATTGTGCTTCTGATAATGTTAAAAATACTCATCAAGTAATTTATCCAGTTTCAAATTAACAAAGCAATGACCTTTAAATTATTAACTTCCTTTCATTTCCTTTTCATACTATCTACAGGCAGATCTGGAAAACATTAACCAATAGTTCACTTAAAAGAGAAGATATCCCTTGAATTGCCACGAGCTTTAAAAGTAAAATAAAATAAAACTACACTTAGATTTGGAAATAAGGGACCTGATTCAAACTTAAGAAGAAGCTGAATCTCTGGACTGTATTCACAGATCAGAATGCATTAGGTGTGGCAGTATCAGCTCCTAACTCACCTGACCTGCCCCACAACCCGCCACCGTTTTTAGGAACCTTATGGCACTCTTTAAGTAACTGTTTTTATTTTCCTTCTTAAGGATGAAAATGCGAATGATGATCGCTTCCACACGCTCTCCCTGGCTAATTTTAATCCCCCACCCACTCTTCTTAATAATGGACAGATCTGCCGTGGCCCACAGACTGCACTTACTTAATCTACGTTAAATCTGTAGGAATGATGTCACGGGAGTTACCTTGCCACTTGGTACTGAGGGAATTCCAGACAAGTGCTGTCAGCAGGGACATTGACACTACTGCTAAGTTTCTTGGTGCTGGTGCTGCCACAGTTGGAGTGGCTGGCTCTGGTGCTGGTATTGAAACAGTTTTTGGTAGCCTCATTATCGGTTATGCCAGAAATCCCTCCCTGAAGCAGCAGCTTTTCTCCTATGCCATCTTGGGATTTGCCCTGTCTGAAGCCATGGGTCTGTTCTGTTTGATGGTTGCTTTCCTAATTTTATTTATTTTTATTATTATTATTATTTATTTTTGCGAATCCGCACGCAATTTAATTCTTATGTGTGAATCCGGTCCAAGGTGTCTAATCTTCTCTAAATTATGAGGTCTCCAGTCACATACAGTACACTCCTTTGGAAACAATGGGACAGTAATTTATTGTGCTTATTGGCATACATATGCAATCATTGTGTCCTTTGAGTACATTTGGGCATGACCCAGAACAACTACTACTTTGCTTTTTTTTAGCATATTCTGCATATTTTAATTGCCTGGGAGTGGAAGGTGGATGTACTGTAGACCATACACAGTTTATTACACAGTAAAGCAAATGGATTACTGAAATAAAGTGTGTTAATTTACGGACCATATACTTTACACCAGCTACAGGCATATCTGAGGCCAGGATCAACGTTCTTAATCTTTTTTTGTGGAGCACCAGCACCAGTACCCTCTGTGGAATCATTTCTAGTACCCCCTTTGCACAGCATGTAGACACATACCCACGACCCATATAAATGTTTTCAGGCATTTTGTTGTTGTTGTTTACATATTTTTGCAGTTATTTTAAGGTGCATTTTCTACATATGTCATTTAGTCTCCAAGATATTTTATTCATGAAGTCATCTGCCATTTTGTATTGTATCCCCTTACAACCTTGCCCTGTTGCCCTGAGTATTACCCGACAGTGGTCCAAGTGCCACTAGTGGTACTAATACCACTGATTAGGCACCAGTTACCAGGATGATGCTGATGATGGGAGAGAAGTCAAAACTATTTGCGATCATTGGATCACCACTGCTTTGAAAGTAGCTTATCAATTGTATAGAAATGTTAATGGGTCGGATTCACAGCCCCGGATGTATTGGACATACATCCTTAATTTACCGATAATAGCTACTAATAACTAATATGCGTAATAACTATTTTATGTAATCTTTAAGACCGCATATATGCAATCTACGTAATGAAACGATACATATATTGCGTAAAATAGTTACTACACATGCGTAGTAGCTATTATCGGTAAAATAAGGACGTATGTACAATACATGCGGGGCTGTGAAGGGTTATTTATACTACAGGTATAATTATTTCCAGTATATGTAGTATACACCTACTGTATATTATCAGCTAGCGTTTTTTTTTTATCGTCCCTGGGCCTGATTTTGAGAATAAGAGCAAAACAAATGCAAGTGCAGGACAGAACCATGTTGAACTGCGAGGGGAGGTAAAATTAAAGTGTAAAATCCAGTTGAGAGGTAAAGTTCATTAGCTCAACTTTAATTTAGAGATTAAACATGAAGTAATGCCATATGTAAGTTATATGTAAGTTCTATGTGCCAATGTAAAGTTGTAGAATGAATAGTTCATTAAATTAATAGTTTTATAAATGGAAATGTATCAATGTAATTTTAGCAATATGGTTTTTCTCAGGTCTACACTTGCACCTGTGTAGCACTTATTCTGAAGCCCTGAATAAGCCTCCTATGAGGAAATCTGCTAAACACTATAAACAGGACAGAATGACAGTGGTAATGGAAGCAAATTGCAAACATTTTTGCCATGATGCTTCAAAAATCCCAAATATCTCAATTACCAGGGGCTCTATTGATTAAAATAGACTAAAAAGATTATTGTACGCACCTACAAAAATTTGAGCTTAACCCAGTAAAGCTATATTGTGAACTAAACTTTTTATGTATGTGCTGACACACAGTGTTATATAATGTTTGCTTGGGGCACCGGACCTGTCTTTTGTTCCTTGTATTTAATAAAATAAACTAAAAAGATTATTTTATGCACCTACAAAAAATCTTGGGAATATGGGGAATGTACAAACACAGAATGGAAGTTGCTCAAACAATTTATAGGTAAATGCAAACAGGTGCATGAAAGGCAGGGGTTAATCTGCTAGCCACAGAAACAAAGGAAAGAAAATGCCTCAGCAACACTGCCATAAACCAGTAACAGACTGGGGATACAAAATATGGGGAATGTAAACGTAGATAGGGACTGTCTTATAGGGGGTCTTTAGATAAGAGTTCACCAGTGTCTACTATACAAGGCAAGTAATGTATGTTTTTGGTTTGAATGATCCAGGGGGTGCTAACCACTTCCCATAACATTTTTTATATACAGTGTATGACCATTTATTTATTAGAATGACTAATAATTCAGACCAATGTAAATTAACCAGAAACAATCTTACAAAATCTGTGCCTAAATATAGAATTTTGCATATTGTAGATTTATATACTTAAACTATAAGTAGTTTATAGGTTATATGTTATTATTTTGCATACAAATGTCTGATATCATAAAGCTGACCTATAATCTATATCTATATCGCTAACTATATAAGTCAAATCTATACCTGGCTGCATTATTTTATATAAGATAACAAAATACCTACACATTGTATGTTTACATCTATACCATTAGGCTGCTTTATCTAAGCCGGTTATGAATTCAAATACTAAACCCCCTGAATAAACACTACTTAAAAAATTCGTAGTAACATGTTAAATGACACATTCATACAATGAATTGCCTTCTTTGAGACTTTTGCCTCATTTACTCTGGGGCCCTGTGGCAGTGAGTATATTAACACATAAACATCAGTTAAGTATGAGAATCACTCACTGTAATGTATCATGTGCTACGATTATATTACACAGTTTTATAATTATCAATAAATATCTCAAATACACAAAACTGTAGCTGCTCTTAAATACAAAAATCAGAATTCTACAAAAAAAACAACATGTACCTGGTCTTTTCATTTACTATTGCTAAAGATTTTGCCTTATTTATAATTGGATGCAATAGATAATAATGCTGGGAATTTTAATAAATTCAACGTCTTTTACATTATAAGTTTAGATGATGATCAATAATTATGGAAATACTACAGACATTGCTTAAAAAACACAACAATTTGAACTAATAAAACTTTATATAGATGGAGGGAAAACATTTACCTGTAGAATGAGCATGTTCTTCTATCACAGAATTCAGGGCACAGGGAGCAAAGTGTTATCTGGTAGGAATAATGAGAGCTAAGAAGCAACGTAAATGTTAATGTGGAAGTACTGGATTCCTAGTATAATGCATTTCAACAAGCTTGCATGCAGCACAAAAACTCTGTCAACAAAAGTATGTATAAAGATCCCTTAGGCTAGGACTGCCTCTGCAAGCACCAGTCACATTATTCCAATGAGACAAGCGGGGAGGGAAGGGTCTTTTGGTTTTTGGTTATCATTAAAAGGTATGAACTGAGCTAGTTATAAATAAATATATATATATATAAATAATGTGCATTTTAAATAAAAAAAATTTCAGTTAAAATGTAAATTACAATGTACTCTGCATTAATAGATAAATTGATTCATGCTGTGCAATTTGAATAAATGCTATATAATATATAGTAACCATGTTGGTGCCCTGTATGCATTGATGTCTAATACTGTGTGCAGGTACAATAAATTTTCTCTAAGCCATTGTAACAGTTCAATATTTAGAATAGTTTTTTATAAAGTTAATGTATGTTTGAGTGTACATGGTTGGTATAGGTAATGGATCATCTTAACTTTAGGGAGGGCATTCAAATTATGATCTAGTCTAGTGACCAGAGTATGGTGAATCCCATCTATTATCGCAACTAGGGGGAGCAAAAACTATCTCAGCAAATGTCTATCTGTGTGTTTTTGTCTTTTTAATTTAGCTGTCTACATGAAACTGGCCTTTTTCCCAGGAACCAGTTACATTAACTGAGGAACCAAGTTATCCTAAATCCTAAACATTTTAAATAAAGAACCAGGATGCCATTGATCTTTTTGAATTGACTGTTCACATTCCCATGACTATTATATTATATATCACAAGATGGCCGCCTCCAGGGTGTTTAGGTGACAGGTGTACGAAAACCAACAAAAGAACAAGAGACATTTTTTACTTCAAAAAGTGTCTTAACGTGCTGCACATATATATATAACGATAAAAACAACATTTACAAATGTAGCAACTCCTATGGATACATGTTTGACTAATAGTAGTAAATTTTATATTAACACGCATGTTCCCTGTTTTTATTTGAGAGAAGGCAAGCAGCCGAGAAGATAGCTAATAAAGATTGGGATAGCATTCAGTATGAGATCATAGTGAAGCTATGAACTGCCAAACGCCACAGCCCCCTAGTATTCATACAATAACCCAACATAACCTGAAGCACCTGGTTTCAACTCTTCATTCCTGC
>WWET01004272.1:45120-56225 GCA_011038615.1 Limnodynastes dumerilii
CTTTCCTCTTGCATTTCTTCCTACTGTTCTGATGCATTTATACTATTATTACTCCTTGCAAGGATATATGCATGGCATGTTGTTCTAGTTGAACCTGCTCATTTTTTTTTATATCTGTGTACAACTAGGGCTATGAGTTTGATCTGAATCTAAGTCAATGGTGTTAAAGATGTAGTAATAATTAGAGGGAGAGTGGTTTTGAGTGGAACTCTACTCCACATCGCTAGTATTAACAGGGAGCCTGTACTTTTGTGTGACCATCACTGCTATTGATTGTGGGAGCCCTAAAACTCAATTCTGCCTTTTCCGCCCAGCAGGGCATGGAAAGATACTTTGAAACCCTTATGACCTCAAAAGCAGCTCTCCCACCTAGAATGAGGAAAACAAATAAAGCAGGCCCAAAACAGTCTCAGCCTCCTTCTCCAGTAGGAAGTCAAGACGGTGCTGATAACCCCCCATCAACGTCTGCTCCTCCACCACCCTTGGCCTCTGACGTGGCTAAGGAGGTGTTTAACTTATTCATGCCTCACATAGATAAAAAATTTGAGGATCTACAGGCGCGTATTGATTCCACTTTGGCTAAAATAGATTCTCATTCTACCCAAATTGCAACACTGGAACAACGCCAGAGTGACCTGGAGGATCAGTCTCAGACATTGAATTCCACAGTGAACAGACATTCAAATACTATTCAGGTATTGTCCGACAAAATTGACGATTTGGAAAATCGTCACCGCCGCAATAATTTGCGCTTTGTCGGCATACCTGAAAATATTAGAGGCAATCAGTTAATGGAATACCTGACAACTACCCTCCCCGGTGCGCTGGGTATAGCAGAGGAGATAGGGGTACCACAAATAGAAAGGTCACATAGACTAGGTCCAGAGAGAGACGTCCCCAATGCTAGACCAAGACCAGTAATAGCCAAATTTCTCGATTTCAGAACAAAAGAAAAATATCTTTTCTCTTATAGAAAACTCCCCCAACTTATGGTCAATGACCACAAAGTCCTGGTATTTCAGGACTTTTCTGTCGCAGTGTCACAAAAGAGAAAGGAGTTTTCGGAAGTATGTCAACATCTGCACAGGCAGAGTAAAAAATTTGCGTTATTATATCCTGCTAAATTAAGGGTATTGGAGAATGGACAAATCCTATTCTTTACTACCCTGGCGGAAGCGAAAAACTACTTCCTGAATCGTCAATCCCCACACAGGCCGTAACATAAGCTTAAATATCTATCCGACATCATAGCGATACCAACTGTTAGTTAATTAATCGTAGTTCCGCTAGACTCTCTCCCCTGATGGAGGTTTACGCTCTTCTATTCTATGTTAAAGTTAGGAAGATTTCAAACTGGTGGGCTCACGCCTATGTTAAAAAGGCGTCAGCCACGTCATTGTATTTTGTTAGATAAGGTTAAAATTAGAAAATTCCTCAGGTGCACTTGTTATTGGAATGGTATGAAACTGTTTATCCTTCAATCCATGATGAAATGTACTAACCTCATACCCCTGCAAAAATTGTATGCATTTCTTTATTTTTATACTTCTAATGTTGGCATTTTGATTCACTCTTGTACTTGTTCAAGCTCGGGGGGAGTGATGAAGGGTCCTGTGGACTCGCCTTGTGGTCAAGCAGCCTCCTCCAGCTCCTGTGACTCGAGGTAGGATGGCGGTGCCAAATAATCCCCAAAGTACACGAAATCCTGCGATGCCAGTCAGGTTACACCTGCTATCGTGGAATGTTGGGGGACTTAACACGCCGGTTAAAAGGAAAAAAATTGTCACACATATAAGAAAATTTAAGCCTGATATAATTGGTTTACAGGAAACGCATTGGAAAGATAATGACCAAAGCACCCTTAGAGCCCCGTGGTTGGGGGAGTGTATCTCTGCTTCGTCGGGTAATAAAACTAGAGGAGTAGCAATACTTTTTGCCAGGACTTTGCCATACAGGTTGGGTGGGATGGTTTCGGATCCTTCAGGTCGCTATCTAATAGTGGATGTAGAAATCTACCACACATGGTACACTTTGGTTAATTTATATGCCCCTAATAATGATGGTAGAGCCTTTCTTCAGCGGATGTCGCAGATTCTGGCTCAGCGCCAGAACTACCCCTTAGTGGTTATGGGCGATTACAACATGATCCAGGACCCGGTTTTAGACAGATCTCCCCCTGCTCGCAGTTCACAACACCTCAATATAAATGCAGTCCATCATTTTAACAACACTCATGAAATATCAGATGTCTGGAGACTGTTACACTGAAATGAAAGAACCTACACCTTTCATTCTGCGGTGCACAACTCATTCACACGAATTGATTATATCCTTGTGACCGATTCGTTGATATCTCATGCTTGTGACTCTAAAATCCATGATATAATTATATCGGACCACGCTCCGGTGACCCTCACATTAAATTTCCCCTGCACCCCTTTGGTGGATCGTAGCTGGCGATTTCCAACCCATTTATATAATAGGGAGGATTTTAGGAGGTGTTTGATTGGATGGTGAGCTAATTATCTGGATGATAATATGGAGCATCTGGATGATCCAGGTCTTTTTTAGGCAGCGACTAAAGCTGTGATTAGGGGTCAAATCATTGGATATACAGCGAAGCTTAAGCGTGAGTCACAGGCCATGAATGTTAAGCTACGAGCGGACATGAGATAGGCATATGATCACTACACTAGAGTACCTACTACAGACATGTATCAGGCTTATAAAACAGCTAGGCATCTGCTGGAAGACTTTTTAACCAATCAGGCGAAAGTCAATCTAGATTTTATGAAATATAAATACCATAGATGGGGCAATAAAGCGGGTCGGTTATTGGCCACAATGGCCAGGCCTAGAACAGCTAGGAGATTCATCGCCACAATCGAACAGCCGAGTACCAAGCACCTATTACATAATACAGATCACATTCTGGAACAATTCCAGGAGTTTTATACCACTTTATATCAATCCCACAATGTTGATGTCACTTTGCAAGATCAGCTGCTGCAAGAGGCTAGGCTTCCTCGACTCTCCCCTGAGCAAAGAGAGATCCTAGATTTAGATATAACAGAGGAGGAAATTGCAATAGCCATAACGCAATTACAACTTCATAAAGCACCAGGCCCAGATGGGTTCCCTGCGGAATTTTATAAGATCCTGAAGCCGCACATAGTCCCTGCTTTGCACACTCTATATAATGACATACACAGAAATGGTAGACCTTATCCGGAATTTAACGAGGCCTTTACGGTTCTCATTCCCAAACCTAATAAAGACCCCAAAGATGTTGCTTCTTATTGCCCGATTAGTCTGTTAAACACTGACTATAAGTTGATTGCTAAAATAATGGCCGCACACCTGCAATCAATTCTACCTGATATTCTGACACCACATCAACTTGGTTTTGTTAAAGGTCGACATTTGGTGTGGGGGGTCCGAACAGCAGTGGCGGCAGTCGCGGCCTCGGCTCATGATCCAGGAACTCATAATATGCTTCTGAGTTTAGATACTCAGAAAGCATTTGACACAGTTCTGTAGCCCCATTTGTTCGCAGTCCTACTTTTATACAAGTCCCACCACTCAATTGTTGATCAATGGGAGAAAGAGCACAAGAATTGAAATGAATCGGGGGACTAGACAGGGCTGCCCGCTGTCGCCACTGCTTTTCAATTTAGCTATTGACCCCCTACTACGGATTATGCAATCCTGGTCCTCCTTTGAAGGCATTCAGGTAGGAGGGAGGGAATTAAAAGTAACGGCTTTTGCAGATGATCTGCTTTTGTTTATTGCCAATCCACAACGCATCCACAATGCACATGCGTCGATCTTTCTCCCATTACTTAAAAATACTGATTTTCAATTAGGGACTGCAGCACATCCGTTTACGGTCTGGAGCAGAGGGGGTATTAGCTGTGTGGGCCATCTTATTAATAAATCACAAAAAAGAGCATTAACTTTTGTGGAAGCAGGTGAAAAACTAGAGTTAATAAAGACATCCCCGTTAGGTTTTATTCAATCACAACATTATGTACAGACGGTTATCAGAAAGTTCTCAGATACAGACTGGGCCAACCAACTCGATTCTCTGCTCTCTCAACGCCCTCCCAAACGAAAAGCGATTTCTTCTCATTATCGCTTTATCAGAGAAGAGTTGGATCACACTCAGATAACATCTGGACTGTCGCAGTGGTTGTCCCAGTTTCCCCATCTTACTATGACTGCACTCTTGAAGGCACTTGCCCAGTCCCGAAAGTTCTTGCCGTCTTCTACATATCAAGAACTGAGTCTAAATGTATTTCATAGAGGATATATCTCACCGAGTAGGCGATTTGCAATGCGTCTCGGGAACACCTATAATTGTCCCAAATGCCAAGCAAATGATGCAGGGATTTATCATTGCCTGTGGGAGTGTCCTGTGATACGACATTTTTGGTTAAAGGTGAAACGTCATGCAGAAGCAAATTTGATATCCTTTGTGCCTTTCACCCCTGAGTGGGCCTTGTTTGGGATCTTGCCTAATAATCAGAGAATTGTCAGAGGTTGTAGGAAATTGGTGTTCATAATGGGGGCAGCGGCTAAGAAAACTATCCTCCAACATTGGACCAGTGTAAACCAAATTCCATTCTCCTTGTACATAGAGAAATTATTTGTAGCATTCCGTATGGATTGGGTAGAGACTTTGTTAGATAAGGAAAAGCGGGTGGAATGCTTTTTCGATACCTGGGAGACATATATTGGTACGCTCTCGCTGGACATACAGCGTCAGCTCTATGCAGGTTTTAAGGATACTTCCTGGTACTTAACCAGAATGATGATTAGAGACCCTCCTATTGATGGAATAGGCTAAAGATTGAAATGTTACTCCTCCCCCTGAGCTTGAAACATATCGACATGTACCATATCAATTGCTACTGAGTTGTTGATAAGACTAGTCTTTCTATGAGCCGTTATATTAAGTTGTAACCTTTATATGAAGTAGCTAAATGCTCTTATTTCCTGTTGCAGTTCTGACTAAGATTTTCATTCGCTGTCATTGGAATTGTATACGATGTACTTGACTCTTGTTAATGTGAATTGTTACATTGCTATGTTGTAATGTTCTTGGTGCACTTGAGGATAAATAAATAAAAACTTAAAAAAAAAAAAAAAGGGGTATGCACTAGACCAGCTGGCCTGGTAAAGCAAGGCACACCCACTTTCCCAGACACACCCACTGGGTGGTACAAGACACACACCCTCTAACAGGTCGCAAAATTTTGTCCCTCTTTCGAATTCTCAAATGTTGGGAGGTATGCAATGGCTGCTATAGAGACGCATGCATCACTTGAAGGGTGTCTGTAAGAAGGTGTAGATTGTACCAGAGAACAGAGAATTTACTGCCAAGGTGATCACAAAGGGCCGGATCCAGAACTACGTCCTTCTTCCATAGACGGACGTAGTTCACTAAACAGTAGCTACTGCGCATGCGTAGTAGCTATTGTACGTAATCTGCGTATCGTTTCGATACATAGATTGCGTATATGCGGTCTTTTAGATTGCGTACAATAGCTACTACGCATGCGCAGTAGCTACTGTTTAGTGAACTACGTCCGTCTATGGAAGACAGACGTAGTTCTGGATCCGACCCAAAGTATCAAATGCAGGGTAATTTGAACAGGAGCTAAAAACAATATTGTGCAGTTCAGAGAACTGAATACAGATATCAATGAGTGAGATCCAGCCTGCGCTATAGAAAAGGGTGCGGAACTTCCTCCCTTCTATGTAAATATCAGTCACTAGAGACACTAGTGTCTGAAATTTACATAGAAGGGAGGAAGGACCGTCCCCTCTTCTCATTGGTGAAAATGCTCCAATGCCTCTCATTTTCACATATGAGAAGAAGGAAAGGCTTCTCATATTTTCATTCATCTATGTGCCTGTGTAAGTATGAGGTTGGCACTGCAGAGCGGGGAGACCAACTCTCCAGCCTAGCGCTGGCTTGCAGTGCATTTCCCTGTTGACTGCATTGTGTCAACCCTGTGTTTGTATGCAGACCCTCCAACGTGACCCATTCCATTAGGTACAATAAACTCCACAACTGAGCTTCCAACTGTCACACTCACATGACTTAACTGATATTTAAAGAACTATTTGTGTCTTCAACAAAGGAGGTTACTATAGTAACTGACAGTTGGAAACTGAGTGTAAAGTATTTTGTACCTAATGGATTGGGTCATGTTGGAGGGTTTGTGTATCTAGGTAGTGGGTATGTACTGGATCTGCATGAGATGCAAAGTGGCACTTGACCTAATTTCATAGGGCCAGATCCTGACTGTGTAGTTACATGCCTGCCCCTGACCCCTCATTTAGGTGGCTATCCCTGCCTGTATCCCCTCGTGTATGGCTGGGATTCAGCTATCATAAATGAAGAGTCAGGCATTTCTGCGTACATACTGACATATGCCATTATTTTAAGTCAATACTTACACTGCCGGAACATCTGGCACGCGCATGTGAAGATGTTCCAGCACAGGGCACTTATGTAATGACATGCGTAAATTCCCTATCGGACGTAAATCAGGATCTTGGCCATAGTATATAACTGGTACTCCTTAAAAAAGGTTGATAACCTCTGCTATACAGCATAATAGATCTGACTACTGCTTTGCAACTCCTATTGGGCACAGTCATATTACCTTGATTATCCCCTATTGTGTGTTCATAGACTAGATTAGCCACATTTGCGACAGAATGTCAATACTGTAAAAGGTCATTGTTAGAACACTCCATCTATACCGTGTTCCAGCCATTAATTCTACAGTATGTGCCACATTTGTGCAATTGTGTACATGCAGTTTCTGGGAAAGATTAGTGTGTATGTAATAATAATATGTCACATACTGTATATTAAAAAATAATAATATGTCACATCAGCTGCAACAGACAAAACTCTGAATCATTCTGTAGTGATATAGTATAGAAAAAAGAAGATCTCCATAATTGGTTATACCAGTTCATATTTCCAGTGTGCAATTCTTATTCATAGGATGTAGCATGTAAGCTACTGAAGCAGTCTATTGTAAAGAAAAAGAAAAAACCACCTCTGAAGACGTTTGTATTCCATTTCTATTTTTAAAACAGTAATAATTCCCTAGCCCAGGTGCACTGGTTTATTACTGTTCCATGTCATATCACTCACTCATCTCAATGACGCTAACACTCTATTTATGTGATATGTTGAAGATTAATGGACACAGGCAGCTAGGGTTTTTGTTTGTTCCCACTATTGGCATTTACAAGCTAATGCATTTATTTTGTAGTATTTTGTGTCTGTTCTTCTAAATTGTATTATATTTTAATCTTTTTCATTGCATTATTAATATTCTGAAAGGTTTTACTTCTCCTGATTTAAGCCCCATACACACTACAGTTTTTTAAACAATGGACGACATTTTAGAACATTTTTATTGCCAATTAGGCTGCATACACACTACAAATGATTTTCTGTTGAGCCTTCAGTATTGAATGGCTTGATCGTTTAAATTAAACTTTTTAAAAGATGCGAGCAAATGATTTTGTGTACTTTGCAACGATCAGGCATGATCAGCGTACACACTTGCATGATATAGTTCAAAACACTCCTTTCTTGGGTGTTTCTAACGATTATCGTTTAAAAAAAACTGCAGTGTGTATGGGGCTTAGGCCTTAAACCAGGGTTGCCTACTTTATATTTCTTCCCTCTGAGATCTCCTGGAGGGAAGATATAGATGCTGGTATAGGGGTGGGGCTTTATGAAAACCACATATTTAAGCTCCACCCCCTTTCCATCTTCACAGTGTGTTCCTAGGGGTGGTCAGGGTGGAGATTGATAACACAAATTATGTCAGCAAGACGATGTCCTATTATTTGTGTCTGATCCGGTATCCTCCCTGCCTGTTTTATACTCTATTCTGACAAAGTTCCCTCAGGCCTCTCTATATAAATTAAATGTTTCTAAAACTGGGGTCCTCCCAATAACTCTACCACCTGAAACAACAGAGAACCTCGCTTTGCTTACCCATATGCCTGGAACACAGAGTCTCTCATCCCTCATCCATTTCTAACATTTTTGAGACTAACTTTGTTCCTCTACTCTCTCAACTAATAGAGGTTGGATGACATAAGATCTCCTGGTTGGGACGCATAGCAGCCTTATAAATGACCATCCTGCCTAAGATCATTTATTATTTTTTAACTATCCCTTACCTGGTCCCTACTAAACAAATTAAGAACACTCATGACTTCATATGTGTGCTGTAAATGACCTCCCTTCGCCCAGGATTGTGACCTCTTGGCTATCACTCCCTAGAAATGGCAGACCTAGTTCATAATCAACAGACCTGTATGTTGGTGCAATTAAGAGATTGGTCTTTACCTTGAGGCTCTTAGATGTGGGTTGACCTTAAACACTCTTTTAACTAATTTTTCCCATTGGCTGATCTTCTATGGATACCCCAACCATTAGGCCTACAGGTTTCCCTCCCCTTCTTAGTATTGCACATGGGCTCAAAGTATGGGACAACTGTGTGGTTGCTAACCGTTTGTTTTGCCTTCCATCTATTGATCTATTTTTAGCCGCACTATCTAAAATAATCCCGACACTAGTTTTAAAGCCTGGATTAAATAAGGGATTTAGACACTTTCCCACTCCTATGGCCTAGGCTATAAATCGTTGGGGTGGCCCTATTTCACTTCACCCGGAACCCTATCTCTCTAGGTTAACCAAACCCAAGAGGGACCTATCGTTCTGGTACAAAACTCTGGCCCTAGATTCCCCGGTTACTAAGATCAGTTAGCTTGGGAACCTAAGTTAACCACTTTCTCAGACTCCGAGTTGGAACACATGTTTACTCCAGCCCTCTAGATGTATTGATCACTTGGAAAGGCGGCTTAAATTTTTGCATTAATTATACAACACTCCTGATCGCCTCCATAGAATATGGACAAACTAATCTAAACTCTGTTGGTGACTTTGTGGTAAAATGGGAGATATATTTCATATTTTATGGGCCTTCCTCTTCAGCCCTTCTGGGGAGAAGAAGCTCCTTTAATCTCAGATGTGTGTAGGCTTGATTTCCCACTCTTCAGAAATTACCCTACTGCATTGCAACCCTAAAGACATTACTTCTGAATGTCAATATGTGATTGGCCAGATCCTCCTTGCAGCAAAACGCTCATAGGACAACTTTGGAAGCCCCAAACTATACCTTCCATACCCAAATTAATAGTCATTCTGTCATAATATGGAGATCCTGAGAATCCTGTATTCCTCCAAATCTATATATGTCTCTAGATATTCGCACCAAGACTCTTAATTCTCCCTCTATTTGTGATGAGACTCCATAGAGTGAAAAATTGGAAACCATAGCATACAAATTGGGTCCTCAAGAAGAAATCCTTCCCGTCCCGCCACACGCCCCACCTCTTCTTCTCTCTGTTTTCTTTTTGTTTGTCTTTCCCTCAATAGTTCCTACCGATTGGCCTTCTCCCTTCTGGTTTGTTTACCTTTTTTGGAGTTGTGTAATTACATTTATATATACTCTTAACATTGCTATATATACTTCGGGAGTCTCCCGGATACGAGAAAGTTCCTCTGTATGAATGAAGCTGTCATAAGTAACTAAGCACTCTGACAGCCTCTGACAGCTTGCTTACAGAGTGGCTGCCATGGGCCCTTCTCTCTTTCGGGGCCCTGTATCAGTCACACCCTTTAACAAAGGACATTCCTTTGTTAAAAGCCTCCTTGACAGGAAGTCTCCCCTCTTCTCCTGGAAATTCCCCTCCCTTCCTCCCTATGTTATTACCTAGTTTAATTGTTGATTTAGGTTCTAGATGGAAAGTAGCGTCATTGTGTTTTCTTGTTTGATTGATGTTGATTGCTTTTCATTGGTGCAGGCGTTAAGCTGAGGCGGTAAATGGGAGTTTAAGGTACTCGGTCATATTTAAGGATCAGTCTGAGCTGGGACTCATTCTGCACAGACGGTCTCAGTTCTTTCCCATTGCTATGGCAACGGAGAGGCGTAAGGAGAGCTCCATAGGTTGTTTCAAACAAGGTTTCCTTTTATCGTATTGTTGTCATTTACATGTTGACTATTCTGTGCATCTACTTTATATGCTCCTCATCAATGTTAGGTAGTTAAAGTTAATTTTAGTCAATAAATAATTAAATGATTTAGATATAGTCAACTTAGACCCAATGGGCCTTATTCATAGATCCGTTTTTGCGCGGAGTTCCATCCTTATTTATAGGATCGGAGTAACTGCGCATGCGTAGTAACTTTATTTACGCTATTTACATTGAATTTACGCACGGAAGTCCATTAGGCACGTACGTGTGAATCGCATTTGGGGACATATGTGCGGAGGGGCGTGGTTGAAATCCGTACGGACAAAGTTACGTGAAAGTGGGTGGGGGGAGGCATTTAAATGACCATTTGAGGGCGCGGTTAGCTATGTAAGTACGTATGTAAGTATTATACGCAACGAAAACCCATCCGTGTGAGGGGAGTGTCATGGGTGTTGGCTTGCAACGTACGTGCGTATAATTGCGTACCTTTAACTAAAGGATCTCTGAATCCAGCCCAATTGTCTGCGTATTATTGAGTGTGTTCTTTATTTATGGGGTGGCACCATCTGGCAGGGGCGGCCCTAGGTTTTGCGGGGCCCTAGGCAAAAATTTTAAAGGGGGCCCCATCAAACAATATCACTTTAAAATAAAATAATTGAAAATTTGCGCCTTTCTGTTTAATAATTTAACACCTGTTACCATCCTAGATTATAGTAAGCGTCATAAAAAACAATTTTATAACCACAATAAAAGAAAGTAAATCATAGTGACCCCTATACAATTCAGACAGTGTCCTAGTCTACGCCATACAATTCCCAGCATAAAAACTGCCACACAATGTTGACTATATATTTTATCATTCTTGTCTCACCAGCTCCCAGTATCCCCCATGTCTCTCCTGCCTTCCAGTATCCTCCATCATGTCTCCAGCCTGCAGTATCCCCATCATGTCTCTTCTGCCCCCCAGTATCCCCCATCCTGTCTCCAGCCCCCCCCCCACTCTTCCCAAAAAGCAAAT
>WWET01004272.1:57372-76632 GCA_011038615.1 Limnodynastes dumerilii
CCCTCAGGATCCACCATCCTGTGTTCAACCCCTCCAGTGTCTCCTTTATGTCTGCAGCCCTGATTATTACCAATATGTATCCAGCCCCCCACCCATCATGTCTCCAGCATACCAGTATTCCCAATCAGGTCTCTTCACCTCCCCCCCAGTTCCCCATCATGTCCCTCCAGGTCCCAGTATTCCTCTTTAGACTATATATTACTTACCTTTTCCAGTCATCCCTCCTTCAGTTTTATGCTCTCCTCTGCGGCGGGCCTTCCTGTGGATGAATGACGCTGGCGTGACCTGCGTCTTTCATCCACAGGAGGAGGGCTGGAAGGAATGAGCGCCTCTCTAAACATTGTAAGGCCCCGCAGCAGCCAGTATCGCATCGTTGCATGCCCTGTCCGCACTCCATCGGGTAGGGCATGAATAAACTGTAAGTGCCGGCGCTCACACCAATATTACCCACCCCAGAACCGGTGCTTCAATGGACGCAGCTGTTAAGCATTGCAACTGGCTGCCGCTGGGCCTTTAGTTATTATTTAAGTAATCAGCGGCAGGTGGGGGCCGGAGTATACGCGGGGACCCCTGACCCGCATGGCCATAGCTGGCCGCCTCTGCCATCGAGTCTGAATGTTATTGTTGTGAGAGTTAAAATACAAACCTAGAAACATATTTTATCAGTTCCTGTACTGTAATAATAATTGACATCATATCTATCATTCACAACCACACATGGACAAATTCAGTATTATAAACTGTAAACATTAATTGTTATGATTTCCTTGTTTGTTCTGCCTATAATCACATGCAGCTTAACACAGAATCATTACAAGCTGCAGCCTGAACCTAGTAATGAGTGTATAAACAAAGGGGGCATTGCAGAGCCTGACCATGTGCCAATCATAACACACACTTGGATTCACTACAGCTGTGCTGCCAGTATGAGTGGATGATATAGAATGGGCAAACTAATAGCATTTAAATGACCTTACACAAAGTATGTATTAAAATAATCAAATGATGTGCAAAACCCAAGTTCATTATAAAATCCCCAGAAAAAGGGTTGAAAACAACCATTTACCCAAAAGTAAGTGGAATTTCAACATTTAGCTTTAAATCGAATATATTGAATGTTATGTTTTGCAGATTTGTTCTTTAATTGACATCTACATATAGAATATGCAATACAGGAATACCATTCTAAAACATAAAGTACATGAAACTGTTTTTTTGTCGATTAAAATACAACTTGAACGTTTTTACATTAATATTAATATCCATACATGCTTTTTACATTGAAAACCATTTAAGTTCAATTTCAGACTAATGCAACACCTCTATTGTATTTCATATTATTAGTACAGCACTATCAGAGGAAGCACCTGGCTGTCTGAAGTCCATATGTGTGAGTAAGATGTGAACGCAGGGTTGTCTGGCCCAGTACTTGTGGATCAAGCCAAATCTTATGCTCACTCTTCTGATTGCATTAATATTGAAAGTCTGTATATAAAGCATGGGACCAGATCCAGAATGAATAACGACAGCCAGCTTACGCATGCTGTGCACACATAATGTGAATGCCAGATGTTACGCATTGTACGTAACTGGTTTCCGTACATTCAGAGTTCTATACATTAGGGTGTGACAGCCCTCTGTATGTTTGAATATACATAGTGTAGGTGTGGGAAGGCATTTATATTAGACAGTATGGGCTGGGTTAGGCACTTCTGTATAGCTGGGAATTCTGCACACACACAGATGAATGCAGGAAAATAAAGGCAGGCTTATGGACATGTAAGACAGCTGAAGTACATCTCATGGGAGTGCACTAGCCTTTTCCGTGCAGACTTTAGAACCTCTGTGTGATCCGGAATCACACTGAATGACAGCTTTATTTAATAAACTTCAGCAATATGTTGGCAAAGAAAATAAACTCATCTTCCATCACCTTTAGCTATACCTGTGGGGCAGTTTTATGCCCCTGGCCTCATCAGTCATGAGGAACCTGCTCTACTTCTATGATCCTCATTAATCCTATATGATTCTTTCAACTTCTCTTCTGCCAACCCAATGCTGTCCCACTACCAACTCTACCTCTTTGTCTCTCCATATGGCTTATACTTGTGTTACCCAATGAGCCATCCCTATGCCCTATGACAGATCCCTAACTTGCAACTATATTAGTGCATGCGGACATTTCTCACACCTCCCTCATTACTATCTCATATTGTAAGTAGCCTCCCCACCACCACAGGTGCCTTACCCCTACATATCCCCAGTTATCCTATTTAAGTGGCCTTAACTGCCACTAAAAATATTCAAAAAGAGGATCATACTTTTTCCATTACCGACCCTCACTCTTCATTTCCAAGTTTCCTAGATAAAAAGAAGGATGTGAATTCTTGGTGTAACTTATTTTATTTAGCTGATTTTTTTGTACAACTAAACAAAAGTTCAAGAGTGGATTTTGTATATCAAAAAAAAATTGAAAAATGCAGGATTTAAACAAACTGATACTTGTAAACATTTATCAGCAGACTGTATTAATGTAATTCCCTTTTGAGTTAACAGGCTTAGAGAAAGTTATTTTAGGAAACAAAGCAATAAATAAAAGTTGTTGGGATTCTCCATGTACAAAGGAATTAACCAAATAAACTTGAACTCTGAGAACCTGGTAATATTTTGTACCACACAAGACACATAAGAATAGGCTTGTTTTATTATTCCTTTTTCTATTGTATTTATGTTTGAATTATTAAGCTGCTTGTACCTGTGTAGTTTTAAAATAGCATAACTACTAGGGAGGGATAATCTGTAGGTAGTATAATGATTAGAAACAAGTACAACAAATAAGGCTTTGTGACTCTTTAACTTTTTCCTTTAGGATACCCCATGTCAGGGCCAGTGCTAGGGTGTTCAGTGTCCCTCCTGCAAACTTTAAATTTGCACCCACCTGTTTAACAATTTCAAATTATAGTTAATATAGTTAAGTATACATGTAAGCGTCATAAAACACAATCTTGTAACCACAATAAAAGAAAGCAAATCATAGTCACTATTATACAATACAGGCAGCATCCTAGTCTCCACTATACAATTCCCATTTCATCCTAAACACTGCCTCACAATACAGACTATATATCATAGTGACAGCTATACCATACAGACATTATACTAGTGACCGCTATACCATACAGGCCACCATACAATACAGATTGCATCCTACTGATCACTGTACAATAAATTCAACATTTTTGTAACCACAATGCAGTTAAAAAAGGCCTCCTTGGAAAACAGAAAACATTTGTAACCACAATAAAAAAAACAATAAGCGATTTACGGTTATCTAGTTTGTGTGTGTACAGTATATATATCCATACAATCTCTCCCCCTTCTGTGTATCCAGTCTTCCAATATTTCCCCCATGTGTGTCTCCAGCCTCCCAGTATTCCCCATCATTAACCCAATCATGTGCCTCCAACCCCCCAGTAACCACATCATGTACCTCTAGCCCGAATATCCCCATAATGTGCCTCCAGCCCCCCAGTAACCCCATCATGTGTATCCAGCCCCCAGTATCCCCTTCATGTGTATCCAGCCCCCAGTATCCCCTTCATGTTTACTTACCTTTGCTGTGGCTCCTCTGTGGCACTTTCCTCTCTCTCTTCCTCCTATCCAATCAGCTGCTCTATGTGATGGCCATAGCAGCTCATACAGGAACCTCTTGTATGAGCTGCCAGCCACCAGAGCGGGGATCATGGGATAACCACCGCCGCTTCTCTAGCCTGGCGCCTACCTGCGCTGCATCCCCCCACGGAGCACATCGCACCGGCCCTGCCCCCCTACTCTATTAATATATGTTGAAATGTTGAATTTATGCCCCTAGATAAATCTTGATCGATCTCATTACAGTCTGGCCTCATGTATAATTGTTCATATTTTTGGTGTATTTTGTGGTTCCATATAGTTTGTGTGGTGAACACATTGCCAGCACAAAAAGCATTGGTCTGGATTCAGACGTACGAAAAGTGAATGTTTTCCAGTCGCAAGGATTGTGCATACATCACAATTTAAGCATGGCTCTGGATCCACTGGACTTGAGCACTTTGAGTGCTTGCCTTTTTTATGTTGGGACAGGGATGAGCAGTAGGGGGATTTATGCAGAATGTACAGTATGGGTATGCCCTGCGCACACATATCCAGGCTTCTGATCCGTCCCTATTTTAGTGAGGACGGATCAAACATGTTAAGGTTTGGTCCTGTTAATCACATAGGACCTGATTCACACTTATACCCCGTTCACATTACCACCTAAAAGCCGGGGTTTTCATGAAATTGCCGGGTTTCATGAAAACCCCGGCTTTTTTTGGCAATCTGAACGCAAACCCCGGGTCTCTCTAGCCGGGTCTTAGACCCGGCTAAAAAGAAGGGTTTTTGCCGTCTTTTTCAATAGCCGTCTTTTTGCGTTTAGATCGAGCTAAAAAGACGGCTTTTTTCCCTGCTGCCGGCTTCTTAAAAAAAAAAAAATGCCGATGCTTTCAGCTCAGTCTTTGACTTTGACATTTTCAAAATTATGCCCCCTGCCTAAAAAGCCGGCTTTTTAGACAGTGGCAATGTGAACGCGGTATAATAGAGCTTTTGTGGGACTTTTTCAATTAATACTTCCAGTTCTTTCAATAAACTGAATATGGGTTCTTGCATTTTCAATGTATTTATTATGTTTCTGGCTTTTACACACACCCCTTCCCAAATGTGTTCTATGCTTTATTATCTGTTTAATTAATAGTCTCCACAATCATACAGGTGCTTTTTGTTTTTAATTAAATTGAATTCTGCCAGTTAAAGATAAAAACTAAAAAACTAATTAATTGTCTTTATTTAAGGTGGTTTCCTTTAGATTATTGCATGGGGGAGATATCTCACTACCTGTACTCCATGAATGCATACACAGATCAATATTATAACACTACACATTTACACAGTAATATGCAAGTATTCAGCATGTAAATAAAACATGTATATATTATGTAATTGACTAATTTACTGTAGCACAATCCCAGGAAGCAATGTACTGCTCTCTGTATGTCTCATAAGTGCCGCCACTGCCTTCTTTCCGGTTACTAGGCAACAGCTGCTTCAATCACAAGAGAAGCAACTGACATGTCAGACTGCTAGAGAGCAGCCATTTTCCCGAAGATCAAAGTTACATAAACATTATGCAATTGTCCCTAGGAAAATGGTCCTCACAATGGAGACAAATTTAAACCACAAAGTGAACCAATTCTACAAGGGTTGCTGATAAATAAGTTTGATGCAAGCTCAATTTACTCAATCATGGCAGAGATAAGTGAGCCAGTCCTTCACTGGATACTGCCTCAGACAGACTTTTGGACTATAAAGAGACTAAGATAAAGATAACACAGGGATCTGCAAAGATGTGGCTTTGGGGAAGATTGTGCTTCAGGACCCAAGAGGTCCAAGAAAGAATTAATGACAACACTGTGTCCCAGCCAAGTCACCAGAACCTCTGGGTCAGAATCAAGGTATTTTATAAACAAGACATAATCACAAACTATATTGACAAGAAGGCAATGCAAATTGGTGGAGATGTGCTCCTTTGCCAATGGGCAGATATTTAACATGAAATGGATTGACATTGAAGGTTATGCCTGTTGCCTGGAGTCCCAGATGGAGCTGGAGGATGCTTTTCACCTCTATAAACTATACTCATGTTCCAAGTTAATTATACATGTGTTCTCCGTGATCCCTGCGACACCTGGGATTCAAACAACTCATATGTCATATGTCATATTAGAGCCACTATATTTCATTTACGCTGTGCAGTCTGTTCCAAAATAATATGGGGACTTGTGACAAGAGTCTATCAATGCATTAAATACATTAACAGCTTGCATAAGAGATGCCACCATCACCCTTCAATCCATTGCATAAAATATAATCAAACTGTAGAAGGCTCGGACCTATTACAGGAACCAGATTTGCAAAACAGCATTACACCAACCTCAACCTCAACCAGTTTGCAAGATTTTGACCTACTTAAAGTCCTGGAGAGAGGGACCTCTGGTAAAAATACTGGAGATTCGGTACAAATGGACCCAGATGATCTACGCACTGAAAATAGTAAAGTAATTAGTCATTGATGAGGAGGAGGACCTAAGCTGGGTACACACACTTTTTTTTGGGCTCAAATTACCCCTTCCTTGTGGATCTTCAGTTCTCCTTCCAAACTGTGAACAGCCTATTGTTAATAATTGAATATATAAATGTAAATATAAATAAATATGTAAATATAAATATTTATAAATGTAAATATAAATAAATATGTAAATATAAATATTTTAGCTTCCTCATTGAATCCAAAATCAATATTTATAATCCATAATCAAGATTAAATAAAAGTCTGCAGACTTCCATACACTACATGCGCAGTTCCATTATCATCTACAACGGAGAGCAGCTGACCGATGCTGCCCTTTGCGTGGACCTGTTCCCCCCCCCGTGGCGTACCCACACTTGGTGACCTTAGGTCACCCAACGTCATTGTGTAGCGCGTGATGCGAGGGAGAGAGCCGGAGGCAGAGCTGCGGGGAAGAGAGCCAGACGCAGGGACCGCCAGAGGGACAGCCTTTCCCTCCTTACCTTCTGCTGTCCCTCTGGCGGTCCCTGCATCTGTGTCAGGCTCTCCCTGCAGCTCTGCCTCCGGCTGTCTGCCCGCGGTGCGCGCTGAACAATGACGTTGGGTGACCCAACGTCATTATTCAGCGTGCACCGCAGGGAGACAGCCAGAGACAGAGCTGCGGGGAAAGCCTGACACAGATGCAGGGACCGCCAGAGGGACAGAAGAAGGTAAGGAGGGAAAGGCTGTCCCTCTGGCGGTCCCTGCGTCTGGCTCTCTTCCCCGCAGCTCTGCCTCCGGCTCTCTCCCTCGCATCACGCGCTACACAATGACGTTGGGTGACCTAAGGTCACCACAACGTCATTGTGCAGCACCCACCGTGGGGAGACAGCCGGAGGCAGAGCTGCGGGGAATAGAGCCAGAAGCAGGGACCGCCGGAGGGACAGCAAAGGTAAGTTAAAATGTAGGATGTTAGAATGTCGGCTTATACTCGAGTATATACGGTACTATACTGAAAGGGTGATAGATAAGTAGAATAGCCTCCCATCTGAGGTGGTTGAGGCTAACACAGTAGAACAGTTTAAACATGCTTGGGATAAATATAAGGATATCCTAAATCTCAAACTAAATTGAGGGTAAATAGGGTCTAGGGTCAGTATAGTTTTAAATAAACAAATGGGCAGACTGGATGGGTCATGTGGCTCTTATCTGCTGTCACTGTCTATTTTTCTGTGTTTCTAAAACTAATCTATTCTTTGTTTAATAATTTACCAAGAATTCTTCTGTCCATAAATCTATATACTCACTTACCTGGACAGATAGATATGTGAACATACATTATACAATATTTATTTTTATTTGACATTTTTCTTGTCTTAATTTGTGTTAAATAATTTTTTTTAACATGTCCCCATCTATGCCGTAATCAGCTACAACTGAGTCAGGAATAGGACACTGAACAGTTCAGGCAATGACACATCTATTGTTATACACCTAAATCAGAGAGTAAATGCAAAATGAAAATCCATTTTGTTATATCTATATTACACATATATAAAATGAACGTTATATATCTGAGACTGCAGCCTTATCAGGCTATTGGCTGATCAAGCCCTGGTTTTCTATAGGGAAGTAAGGGGCAATATGCTCCCAGCCTTCAGCCACCATTATAATATAAATTTGTCACTTAACCTGGGTAATGGAAGAAGCTGGAAACTATGGTTTAACATACAAAAAATATTGCTATATGCATTTACTGTCAACCTTATTTCAGGCTGGAACAGTTGGCATTTTTCATGGAATTCAATTAACAGACGGTCCATGGTATTTCCATTGAATTCTTTACAGTATGACTCATAAATCATAATGGCTTTTTGCTAAGGACATTGACAAGTTGTATCTTGTTTAAACTGTCATTTAGAAGACATGTAAACAGCTTCCAATTTAAAACCAGGCTTATATTCTAATTCAGATATTAGTAGAAAATGAAAAACAAAATATCTGTTCCTTCACCTCTTCATTAAATCAAAGGCTGACCAACTATATTATCCAAATTTCAGTATATTTCAAGATATATTATAGTTTCAGCGTGGCATGGCCTCACTGTACAATTACAATGCTACCCACCCCATGTAGCGGAATTGATCTCCACATAATATCCTGTTCCGTCCCATCTTTGGATATGCTTCTAGTATGGAACTCTGGATCCTGATCTGTGCTGGAAATGTGCCCTTTGCAGAAGTGTAGATGAGGTCCTGAGGGGTAGATTTACTAAAGTCGCTTTTTGCAAGCGATTTCAAATCGATCAGTCTCGCCGTGATTTTCCCGCAATTTTTTTGTTAAAATCGCAGTATTCATTTACCGACGATTTTTACCTGCAATTTACAAGCGCCGTCGATTTGCATTGATTTTTCAAGGTGTAAATCACCTAAATTTCTAAATTTCTATAGAAAAGCACAGCGATTTTCCTTTAAAAAATCACCATTGCTTTATGTTACAAAATAAAGAAATTTTAAATCACAAGCGCAGCATGTTTTGAATTGCATTGCTGAGCCTTGCAGTTCTATCAGTGCAGCCATTCTAAGCATTCAAAACATGCTGCGCTTGCATTTTGGAAAGAGAAAAACACGGCAAATAGACTGACATGTGTTTTTCTGGTACAGTGTGTGACGCTTTCATTGAAAGCGCCCCACACACAAGGCGCTTTGTTTTTCTGTGATTTGCAGACGAACTAAAGGCGATTTGGTCAAAGCGCCTTTAATGAATACAGTGATTTGTATTTTTTAGAAGGCAGACATCTGGACGATTTCTGTCCAGCGATGTTTGCCTGGTCGATTTTGCTAAAGGCTAAAGTCCCGGGACTTTGGTCTTATTTTGTAAAATTTACTTTAGTAAATATATCCCTGAAAGAGGAAATGGAAATGGAAGTGGTTTAGTAAGTAAATATTACAGCAATTACAAGGAGACCCATTTGCTTAGATAGTAAGCATGTGGAAAGGTCCTGTTACCTCCGTCTGTGTGATCCGGATTCACAGTTACGTAGTTTTCGTCTTACATAGGTTGTTTTAGGAATTGAGCTACTACGCATGTGTAGTAGCCCAATTCTTAAAACAACGTACGTAAAACGAAAACTACATAACTGTGAATACGGACCTGTGTTATTATCAAGTATTATCTAGTATTGCCTGATAAATGTTTGTTAATATTCTAAGGTTAAACATAAATAAATATATTTCTAATGCGTTGAATGTCTTTTCTGTGTCCTATAAGAAAATTAATGTGAGATCATAAGATGACAGAAGGCTGATATGACAAATGCTCATATCAGGCCGTATGCAGTTTTCCGATATGTTCTACTGCGCATGCGCAGTAATTCTGTAACATAATCTACGTTACTTGTTGCAACGTAGATTGCGTATACGCGGTCTTAACAACAAGTTGCAACAAGTAACATAGATTCCATTACAGAATTACTGCGCATGCGCAGTAGAGCATATCGGAAAACTCCTTAAGCTCTGCATACAGCCCATTATGTCACAAGATAACTTTTAGCTTTGTGCAATGATTATTGATGCAGACACCATGAAAACTGATAAGCCTAAAAGTGTAACATTTACATGTTTTTCACATCCATCACTGTTCTTAGCACAACTTATCCCACCACCCCTCATTGCCCCTTTCATTCTCAGGATGGCATACACCTAGATAACACTCACCAGGCTCATTTGCATATGTTGGTTTTATTACCATGTGCAAAATGCAGCAAAACAAAAACACTGCACAACTCAGAATGAACCCTAATAACACTGGACCTGATCCAGACCTCCGTGCCTTTTATATATCCGGGGAGGTCTGTAAGTCCCGTCACTCCACTCACAAGCAGATTGCAGACGTCAGGTATTGTACACAAATCAGGATCAGAAAAATGTCAAGTGCAATTTCAACAGTCATCTATAAATTAAATAAACCCTAAAATGTAATATTTTTTATAATATATGTAAGAAATGTCATAGTTGTCATTTAATTTATACTGCTTTATAAAAAGGGTATACTGTGTATTAGTATTTGGAAATTATCCTATTTCTGCCACAATTCCAACACTTTCTCATGAAAAAATACAACCATTGTAGATTAGCTAATTCTTTACTTGGCTTCCAAAAAATACTACTGCTTAATAATATTACAATTTATTTTTTAGCAAAGATTTTCTATAACTGTGAACAGGATCCTCATTTATTTTTGACTGGATTGATGATCAGAGATTTCATTGATATTTCTAAAAGATTTCTATCGGACTGGCCGTAATATCCATGCATCCGTGTGACTACTACACTAACCTCACCCCATTGCACTAATGAACGTCCGACAACCATAACCTACCTTAACTTTTCTGACTTACGCAAATGTAAAATGGCGGAAGTCTAGATTGGTCCACAAAGCATTGACACGTCTATACTGTACATTGTAATAGAAGGTCTCACCTCTCTCACAAGCCGATGGAAATGTAATTTTACTAAAGTCTGGATGGGAGGAATGGGCTGAATCTAGACTTAAGAAGGAGATTGAAATAAAGGACCTGATTCACATTTAATGATCTTCTTAAAATAAGAAATTAAAGTTACTCCTGGGCAAAACCATGTTGTTTTCGGGGGGAGTCAAGTTAATTGTATTCTTTGCATGCAGGAGTACATCTTTGAATTGCTTACTGAAAACAGATACTGACCAGCTTTACTATCACACTGTTATTTAGACTTGGGCTGGGAAATATCACCTCTCAACACTAGTACTGTTTGCAACAGATGAAATATGACTCCCCTGCAATCAACATGGTTTAGCCCAGGAGTGACTTTAAGTTCTTATTTTAAGAAGATTCTTAAGTGTGAATCAGCTCCTAAGAGAAGAAAGTTACTGCTGGGCAAAACCATGCTGCTTTCAGGGGGAGTCAAGTTAACTGTATTCTTTGCATGCAGGGATATATCTTTGAATTGCTTACTGCACACAGATACTGACCAGCTTTACTATTACACTGTTATTTAGACTTGGGATAGGAAACATCACCTCTCACTCTAATACTGTTTGCAACAGATGAAATATGACTCTTGCAATAAACATGGTTTAGCCCAGGAGTAACTTTCCTTTCTTAATTTCAAACTCCTTCTTAAGTCTGGATCTAGGCCAATGTTTGGACAAGGTAGAGCGCAATAGCTGACAAAATCTGTTCCGAACACATGGAAATGACAACAGTCTTGGAAGTAAGGACCCATCCATGTATTTGGATGTTCTTATTGCACACATTTCTTTTTAAGGTAATGTTTATATGGTTATTTTGAAAGTACTCAGAATATTGCTGTTAAACTCATCTATATATTACCAATTTTCAATTGTATTTATGGTTGTCCTCTTACTTTATATATAATAATCATAATCAAAACAGCTTTGATTAAAAAAATTGATCTATTTGATTTAGATTTTGATCAAGAATGTTGTTTATTTAAATTTCGTACCTGCGCCTTGGGTGTGTCTTGTGCAGACACTGATCCACTCCACGGGGCATCATTGATGGATTAGTCTTTTCCTTCCAACTCTTTTTTGTCAGAAGACTTCAGGGTTACATAGTGTAAACATTTCATGTTCTGATCTAGGCAATACTGTATGATTGAACATCTTACAACACGTAACTATAGAATGTAAAGCTTTACTACAAACACAATCTACTGATGAGCCTATAATGGTATGATATCTAATGTATTTACCAGTTGTCAGCAGTCATATTAATAGCTATCAATAACTGTCTAATTGTTGCCCCTTATGTGTGAAATAATAAAATAGGTAAAATGTTGGAGAAATGTTTATTCATTGCAGTGGGAAAGTGTGTGCTTTTACACAATATGCATGACAAGAGAGGCATGAGACTAATGTGGGGAAGTGTAAATTTCAAAGAGGCGGTATTCACACAGAAACAATAGAAGTGAATGCAGATTTATAGTTCACATTTCAATGAAAGCAGTTGGAGGAGTGATGGTATGTGATACTAATGCATACTTTCCCAGTATTAAGAGGGATGGGCCAGATCCAGACCCACGTCGTCGTAAAAACGCTATTTTGCATGTTCTGCGCATGGGCGCGGCAGAAACTCTGAACGTACTTACGAGACTACAATCAACTACGAACGAAGGGGCGTGGCAGACATACGACACTTGTAATTATGCTTCGGAGGCGGGGAGAGGCATGTAAATCGTACAGTGTGGGCGTAATTAGGTGCGTAAGTACGTTCAGCCATTACAGCTCACAGCAGTTACACTTGGAATAGTTAAGGTAGGGTTTGGTAAGCGCAAAACGGCAAAAATATGTATGAGCGAGGGGAGCGCATAGTAATTACGAAAGCGTAAACACGCTGCGCATTGAAACGTAAACCGAGCATAGGTCTGGATCTGGCCCGATGACACTATGATAGTGTACGATGTCCTAGTAGTAGAAGAGGTGCATTAGAGCCTGTAGAGGACAGGAGGTGCTTGTGCTATTTCTATCATGGGGGTTATACAGCAGATGTTACATTGCCTATTTGGTTTATTCTAGGTTTCTGTACTGTATGTTTCATATATAGGCTCATATCTGCATGGAATCACTTTAACATCGCAAATGTCTCCATTGCACATCTAAATACAGTAAATCAGTAGAGTGTATAAGATATACAAGGATAGAGTATTATGGGGCTGATCAAGAGTTGGAAGTAATAGCAAAATAAGAGCAGATTACACTTAAATTAAACATGGGGCCAGATCCAGAACAACGCTTGTGAGCGAATTTACGTGTGGCAGAGACGTAAAATCGCCTTTTGGTAAGTACTGCGCATGCGCACCATAGAAAATACGCTCCGTAACGTAGCGTAATTGTGAATTATGGGACATTCACGTATGTGTCACGTAAATACTTACGTGTGGGCGTGCCAAAATACGTCTGAAATACGTGAAGTAGGCGGGGGGTGGTACTTGTGCGTATGACTGCGGTTACGTTTTAAAAAGTTAAGGTAGGGTTTGGAAAGCGTATCTTAACAAAATACGTCCGTGCAAGGGGTGTGCGGAGGTAAGTGTATACGTGTGCGGATCACTGCGGTTACGTTGGCAAAAGTTAAGGTAGGGTTTGGAAAGCGTATGTTGACAAAATACGTACATTCAAGAGGTGTGCAAAGGGGAGTGTATAGAAGGTATGCAATCGAAAATACGCTACGCGAATAAACGTACGGAAAACGTAGTTCTGGATCTACCCCATGTTGTATTCCTAAGGGGAAGCAAATGTGCAGACAGAATGAGATGACAGGTGAAGTTTTATAGCTCAAATCGAAATTACAGATGAAGCAGAAAGCTGTAAGTAATCTGTGCAATAAGCAATTCCAGCCAGTATTTTCCCTGCATGCAAAATCCTCTCGCATTGGAAGACAGTTTGTCCGTGCTCAGATTTGCACCTTTTGAAGCAGTTACTCCTCTTTCTGGCCCTTATGGGTGAATTCTGAACTGTAGTAAATATATGTTGAAGTTGAGTAAGTCTTGAATTCTAAGTAAGATGAGCTCATCTAGAGAAAATATGCTGGGTATTTCTTATATCACAGAATGGCAGCATTGAAAAATTGACACTGACAGGTTCTAACCTGTGAGTAACAGCACACGTCTTCCAAGAATTCTCATATATTAACCTCTTGAGGTAAAAAAAAACACTTAGAGCTACTAACGTGGAGGTCTTATGCTGACCACATAAAACAACCTAATATAATAATGAAAGTTAAATGTCCTAAAGCAAAAGTTTTCATCCACCCATCATTCATTCATTTTTGAATGAATACATTTATTTATTCACAGTTTTTTTTTATAGTGACATCATATGACACAGCTTAATTTTAACGATTATTATAACAAACAGACTGTGTGGTCAGAGGGCACTACTCTCAAGTAGGGTCTTGGGGATGGATATATAAGAGAAAGTGCTATATATCACACAATGGAGCAGCCAGGTTGTATGGTAAAAGTGCTCTGTATGATCCAGTCACACAGCAGTGTTAATAGCTGAACCAACGGTAGTTTTGGTATGGAAAAAAAAAAGGGTTCAAGTTTGTGTTAATCATGTAATAGACAGTGAATTTTAGTAGCAAAATTGTTGTAAATAGGGTAGACAAGATTAAGCAGGACTTTAGTAAACTTTGTTACCATTATAATTATAATTAGTAGTAGTAGTAGTAGTAGCAGTAGTAGTATTCCAGTGGTAGTAGGAAAACAACATAGTCAAAGGATACAATTATACAATTTAAAATGATACCATTATGTCTGTTTTTTCTTTCAGATCACTCATTCCCTTCTCGCTGCTTGTTGTGAGGCATTTCCTTGTTTCCTATTTGGTATAATTTGCGACTGTACCTGGCAATCGGAAAACAAAGTAACTCATATTAGACAGACAGCCATTACTGCAGAGAACCTTAATGTCTTACCTCAGGGGACACAGGAATGTAAGAAAGTGTCACTAGTATGGATACAAAGAAAGCAAATGAGCTCCATATTTCTTCTACTCGGTGACATCCAATATACTGAGGAAAGCAGGTTATTCACTGCAAAGTACTCTAAAGTGAGGACAGTAAATTGCAAAATGTTATCTAGTATCTTATAACCAGGGCCTCCGTCAGATATTTTGGGGCCCGGGGCACATCTTCTGCGCCCGCCTTCAGCGCAATGTAATCCGTGACATCACATGGGGCGGGGTTGCTGTGGAAAACCAGCGGGCCTTACACAGGGAAGGAATTCCCTGCGTATTGTACAGCTCTAAACAGCAAGTATCAGTGGTAAGATACCACCGATACCTGCTTCTGTAGAGCCCATGGTAGGTGTGACTTACGGACCCATTTTCTATCTGTCTGCTATTAGGCAATTGAGGTTCCCTTATGAATGCCCTAGTAAGCCAAAGACATTCGATACCCACCACAGGGAATTGTATTTTAGGAAGATTTTATACTGATTTTACTGTCTGGAATAAATATTGTAAAATGGATACAGACATCTGAACACCTTATGATTTCCACTACAAGAAACTTAATAGAGAGGAGTTGGGTGTTTACATGGAGAGCCCAGTATTGAGAGTACATTTCTTAAACTTATCACACAAGGTTTCAGTGTCCCTTTCTTCCCCGTTTTTTTATAGATTGATCGAATCTACTATACCATGATATAAGGGGTAGAAAGAAAGAAGATTCCTGCGGGTTTGGAAAAGTGGAGATGTTGCCCATAGCAACCAGTCAGATTCTAGCTCTCACTTTCCTTTTACATACTAGAGAATGTCATCTAGAATCTGGTGGCTTTGGGCAACATCTCCACTTTTCCAAACCCGCAGCTTAGTAAATCTGCCCCCTGGAGGTTTTATATCTGTAACTATCAGACCTTTTTGTTGGGAGGCAGGGAAGTAATGCAAGTGTGTGCCCAGTTTAACAGATTCAGCTTGTATGGAATGTATATAGAAAAAAGTTTAAACATAAAACCAATCCTAATGTTAGGCCATGCACCCACTAGTGTTTTATTAGATTATTGCAGGCTTCATGATGCTGCCATTCCCTAAATGCAAACAGTGGAACATCCTGAAAAATGCTGCAGCAACAAATCACAGTAGCCATGTAAAACACATGATAAACATGTCAATGGATAGTCCTAAGCAATCTTTGTAATCAGTCTATGTACATTAAAGGATAATCTACAAAACAGGTGAAATGAAAGCTTTGTGTGTTTACCTGTCTTTGTGTTCCTATCACTAGATCAACACTTTATACTTCTCTTTTAAAACTGAATTCTAAAGCTCGGTGTACACTTATATGATCATTCTTGAGACACAATGCTTCTTACAATTCCACCAATGGTAGCAAATTGTAGTGAGAATGCCGATTCACACATACACCATGGTTGCCTACTTTTGAAAAATCATTTCAGTATTCCCCATCATATGCTTCCAACCCCCCTCAGTATTCCCCATCATATGCCTCCAACCCCCCTCAGTATTGCCCATCATGTGCCTCCAGCCCTCAGTATTGCACATCATGTGCCTCCAACCCTCCCTCAGTATTCCCCATCATGTGCATCCAATCCCCCTTAGTATTCCCAATCATGTGCATCCAACCCCCCTCAGTATTCCCCATAATGTGCCTGCAGCTCCCCTCAGTATTCTCCACCATGTTTCTCCAGCCTCTCTCCTTTTTACTTACCTTTGTGTCCCACAGTCCTACAGATACAGTACATACTCTATCCACACATTACACCTTCACCGTGCCCAAAAACTATTACCATTACCCCCACCCCACATACTATAACCACACATTACCCTCCCACATACAGTAACCACACATCCCCCCCACATACTATAATCACACATTATCCGCCACATACTATAACCACACATTACCCCCTCCCACATACTATAACCACTCATTACCCCTGCTCACATACTATAACCACACATTATCCCCCAAATACTATAACCACACATTATCCCTCACATACTATAACCACACATTACCCCCACCCCACATATTATAACCACACATTACCCCCACCCCACCTACTATAACCACACATTACCCCCCTCACATATTTTAACCCCCAATAAGCTTTAATAACTCTCTACCTTTTTGCTGTCTTCCCCGCTCTTCTTCCTCACCCTCCGTCCTCTGCGGCGCCTCTTCTTCTGAATGAAACTGACGTGAGTATGTCAGCGTCATGCTGATAACAGAGCTGTACATACACAGTGCCCAGACTGTTGCGTCCAGGCACTGTGTATGTGTGCCATAGCAACACATACACGGTGCCTGCACGCAGCGGTGCGGGCACTGTGTATGTGACAATACAGTGTCCAGGAATAATACTATTCCCGGACATTGTATTGTCTCCGTGAGAAAAGGGTGCTCTCCCAGGATTCCCGGGAGTCTCCTGGACATTCCAGGAGACTCGGCAACCATGACATACACACTATACCAATTCACCAGCAGATCTGAGATCTTCTATCCTAACATCTGCTGACTCCATACACACTGTACAGATATTTACTATGCTGCACAGAAGTCAGACAGACGGTCGTACCTGTGTACACACCACTCACATTTGTCTGACATCATAACATAAGGATGTTCTTAAAACCAACTCACCTAATGCAACCTCTCTTATCCCTACAAGTCAAGTTTGTTGGAGAGTACACACTCCCACACCTGCAAAGTTGTGCCAAATGTATCGGAATAGTATAATGATCAGCCCTATAATTGCATGGGTGTGTACCCGGCTTTAGGAAATGTAACTATATTCTCGAGAAATAAACTATTCTAACAGAATATAATGTAAAAATATATATCTATCTAACCAAGGGCATTTTTAAGTAAATTTCTATTTGTATAATGAATCAGCTGTACTTTTAAAGTTAAACAGTGACATCTAGAGGTACCAATAAAATTTGCTACTGCACCAAATAAATTTGACCTCACTAAAAGGTTGGGAAACTAGTTATACACACACACATATATATATATATTCATTTTATACCAATCAGTCTGATTTGCAGTTAAGAGCAACAACAACAACAACAACAAAAAAAATAGGCAAATTAGCACCTGGAAAGTTCATGTTACAATGGACCTGATTCACACTTAAGAATCTTCTTAAAATAAGAACTTAAAGTAACACCTGGGCTAAACCATGTTGATTGCAGGGGAGTCATATTTCATCTGTTGCAAACAGTACTAGAGTTGAGAGGTGATATTTCCCAGCCCAAGTCTAAATAACAGTGTAATAGTAAAGCTGGTCAGTATCTGTGTGCAGTAAGCAATTCAAAGATATATCCCTGCATGCAAAGAATACAATTAAATTAATCCCCCCTGCAATCAACATGGTTTTGTCCAGGAGTGACTTTAAGTTCTTATTTTAAGAAGATTCTTAAGTGTGAATCAGGTCCAATGTGTCGGTTGCATATTTATTTTAGGATGTATGCATAAATAAAAAATATTGCTTATAACACTAATAACAAATAATTCTAAACAGTTTATTTTTACACTGCAACTGAAATCAACTAATTTTGTCAGCTCATTGAAATGTTTTTCTCCTGCATTTCTTTTGCCGAGGTGCAGATTTGCTCTTTTTATTTTTTGCTTAGAATTGACTTCAATGGGCCAGATCCAGACCTTCGTTTCCATTATGTTTCAAGGTGTAGCGTATTTACGCTGGCGTATTTACTATGCATGCCCCTAGACACTCCCCTCGGTCGTACGTCCTTTGGCCGTTTTGTGCTTGCCAAACCCTGTCTTAACTTTTCAAGTGTAACTACTGACGTACGGAATGGCTTCACGTACATAAGTGCCTAAGCCACGCCCATACTGTGCGATTTAAATGCCTCATCCCGCCCCACAGCGTAATTACGGGTGTCGTATGGATGTCACAGCCCTTTATTCGTAGTTTCGCTGTTGATACGATGTTGGTACATACGTTCAGAGTTACGTGGCGTAACGTCTGCTGCATCGCCTGGTGTAAATACGCTAGCGTACGTAGGTCTGGATCTGGCCCAATCTTTATTTCTGCTACTCTGGTCACATCGAGAACAAAGATTAGCAAACAGCAGATATCAACTACACCAGTCCCCGGTGTGGTTTGGTATTATTTGCACCACTCAGATGCTACCACTAAAGCTGGTCACGCACTAGAGCGATTATTGGGCCGATCCTCCAATTATCGCGGATTGGAGGAAATATCGCTGTAGTGTGTGGTGCTGAGTGTTATAGAAAACAAACGATAGTGGTCTCTGAGAGGGCAGCGGCAGATAATGGCATCTTTCGGGCTTCCCAGTTGATTATCTTTCTCGGGCCAGATCTTGTGCTGTGTGTGAGCACTGCAGATAATCGTTGAATCATTTTACATATATTTTCGTCTTATGCTAAACACCTTTGCAGGGCCGGTGCTAGGGTGTTCGGCGCCTCCCTGCATACTTTAAATTTGCGCCTACCTGTTTAACAATTTGTCATTAGAGCTTCTAGAGTATAGTGTCCATGGGCCTGATCCAGAGCTACGATGTTACACTGAGCGCTGTAGCGCTCAGCGTAACATCGCTGCTCTGGCCCGACACTCCCCCTTGTAGGAGCG
>WWET01004272.1:83949-118156 GCA_011038615.1 Limnodynastes dumerilii
GCTCGCCAAAATCCTGAGTATTTCGTCTAGATGTGAAAGGTGCACTTCCGGTGGACCCGTGTTAGAAGACCCGGGAATTCAACCCGTGTGAAAAGAAGGGTTATTTCTGGGTCCGACATGGGTAGGGGTGCAGTGTGAAAGGTGCTACCTGGGTTTTTCAACCCGGGTAGAACCTAACACACTTGATTAGTGCAATTTTTTTTACTGTCGCCAGAGCAACGGTAAACAAATTACACTGTCTGATGATGACAGGGCAGACCTGGGTCTCTGAATTTCCCGGGTCTGCCCTGCAGTGTGAAACGGGGGTCTGTGACTCTGGGATCCTCTGTTGCCTCAGCAATATCCCGGGTCTGTGAACCCGAGATATTGCCAGGGGGGTGATCTGAAAGGGGTATAAGTTAGAAAATAATAGCATCAGCAGCTGTCTGTAGACTCAGGGAAGATAGGTAGCGGAATGGATGTACTGCTGTGATCACACAAATGTGGGCCAAGAGACTTGCCTTTATAATAAGTGTATGTATTCTTTCAATCTACAGCTTTTTATTTAGGTGTAAAGCTGGCCATACACTAGAGCTGGGTGACTAACCCCAGTCCATGTCTTCCAGGTCTCCTTGTTGGAGCACAAGTGTGGTCATTACTGACTGATACAATCTCAAAGATCTACAGTTGGTAGTGATTATCTCAGCTCTGACTATCTGAAGAGATCTGGAAAACATGGACCGTTGGTAGATCATGAGGCCTGAGCTTGGCCACCCCTGCACTAGAGCAATTATCAGCCTGATTATCAGACCTCTAATGTACCCTGCCATACAATTTTCAGTTAGATGTGATATTCCTCTATCAAAAGAGGATCATATAATTTGGTATTTAAATAAAATGGTAGAGTGTTATATTATGTCCAAATGTTTGCATTGAGGCAGGGAAGCAACCGATCATAGTTATCATTTATACATGGTGAGTTTGGAACAGCATAGAACACTTTACCATTTAATTTAGTTGCCAATAATAATGTACTCCTCTTTGAGTAAAAATACTTTTCATAGCATTTTTAAGAAGTGTTTTAAAATTAATACAAATAAAGGCTTGAAATATCTCACTTTGCATGAAATGAGTCTATATGATATATTAGTTTCACCTTTTAAGTTGAATTACTGAAATAAATGATCTTTTACACAATATTAAAATTTTTTCGAGCTTCACATGTATATTAGTAACTACAATGTTTGGCTATTTAGATTTACTTGCTTATGGCTAGGCCTTAAGAGAAAACTGAACATATCCTGCGCTATGTATACTCTGCTGTGCTTTTGGATAGGTTTAGTCTGATTAAGCCTATGGTCTGTAAAAGCAACTTCTTTGCATTAACCATTCTTCTGTGGTCCCAGATACTGAGAAGACACCTGTGGTAAATGGAAGAGAAAGCTCCTTAGGTACAGTGAAATGCACAGATGTTGCTTAGGGCAGGCAAAGGTGTTGCCACAACCACATAAATGTATTTTGACAGCTCTCAATGGGAAACGTACACTAGGGATGCATGGATGTCACCTCTGTTGACTTTGCTGCTTATCTGTCTCCCAAAAAGATCCGCTCCTGTTTTTCCGCGTTCCCTGTATTACATACAGTGTTAAACCACATTTGCAGTGACATACACAAGGAGACAGTAACCAATTCATTCATTTTCAGAGGAATCGTCTTTAGTGCCACATCTGTCCTATGTGTTAGTGAAAATCATGGTAACTGCTAAACTTGACTGATGGGTATAAGTTGAATTGATTACTCAGTATAGTTTTCTTCAGTGTTTACTTGTAACTTAAGAAAAACGTATCACTGTTTTTAGGTACAATGTGGAGATTTTCCTCATCTCCTGGTGTATGGACCATCAGGAGCTGGAAAGAAGACAAGAATAATGTGTCTGTTAAGAGAGCTTTATGGCGCAGGAGTAGAAAAACTGCGGATTGAACATCAGTCGATAACGGTATGCTATCCACAGGGGGGAGGTGATCGCCCTTATTGTATGCAAATAATGCACTGTCTGCTGTGATGAGAGAGCACAGTGATCACTGTAAAGCACAGAATAAATGTAATGGACTGCGCCAGAGCTCATCACATTTCTTTTCAATCCAGGAGCCAGATTATATTGACAAAAATTTTTGATGGACAATTATGCAAGTGAGATGGAGAGTTATAGAATATTAAATTGTCAGATGTTCAGAGTTTCATCCTTTAAGCAGGGGAACGTTGTGATAACTAATCCTAATGAGGATTTCAAGTCACAGACAGATGAATTTGAAGCAAGCGCTATTAGAAATTGTATGACTGGATCACAATTCGTTCTAACTAAAAAAACTAAAGCAATGAATCTACAAAATTTGAACTTCTAACCCAGTGGCTGCAAGGCAATTGCTGTAAGTCAAGACCTTTTTTTGATTGCCTACCGTTTGCCCGTACAGCTCAGTGGGAAGAGAACTAGACTAGCACCGAAATTGTCTCCTTGATTAAAATGCTGAAGATGAATTGAGGGATTGTTTGATATTAGGAGGAAGAAGAAGCAGACTTACCAGGAAGTGGGTGGGACTAGACGATTGGATGGGGAACTCAGCAGCTCTGCTCTGTCTGTAGAACAGCAGGGATGTGAGGAGGAAATAATGGTACAAACAAGTCCCATGACAATGCATGTTGACTGCTTCTAAAATATGCCTGTTACAGAGATCGCCTATCTTTGTCTATGTACATATCTATGTATGCGGTTACACTCTCCGCAGCGACATTCTGATTTTTGAAAAAGGGACACCCGAAAGTTACTTTTCAGATGTCCCTTTTTCCTATACTTCTTTTTTTACTACTTTTTTTTTGTGAATGGGTGAGTATGCCATTCGGCATACTTTACCCATTCACTTTCGCAATCCACGATATCCCTCCGCCGTCCTTCTGCCGCACCTCGGCTACTGCTATCGCCAGACCTGGGTTAGGGTCAGGCTGCAGGGGAGGGAGTGTTAGGGTCAGGCTGCGGGAGATGGTGGGTTAGGGTCAGACTGCAATTAAGGGAGGGCTAGGGCAGTGAGAGGTGAGGGTTAGGGAAAGGAGTGGGGACTATTTATTTTTTTTTTTTTTACTACTTTTAGGACAACGGAGCTTTCGGTGCTCCGTGGATTGATTGCAATGTCTCCTCGAGGCTGGGAGAAGTCTGAATTTTCGCAATTCAGGTTTTCTCTGCGGGGACCCACGCCCCTATGTATGTGTCATGTCCTTTGGTACACGCTATAGCATCATTAATAATTTATTATATTTTTGTTGACCATGGACCTGATTCACACTTAGAAGTGAGTTAGGTTTGGGCAGATGTGCTCACTCTTCCATCCCCCGCCTCCCCCCCCCTGTTTTACATTTACATTATGGCACGAGTACCCTACCTTATCTCCGTCTATCCGTGCAATGTCCATCAGCCTGATGGCACGAGTACCATAGGGCTACCTTATCTCCGTGCAATGTCCATACGGACATTGCACCTCCCCGCCTCCCACCCGCCCTTCCCAGCTAATCTAAATACCTCCCCTCTCGCACTTCTGCCTAAAACAGACCACACCTACGCTATCTACGTGCCGATTGGCTACGTAGATAGCTTAAATTACCTACTACGCATGCGCAGTAGGTAATTTCGGCCACATATGCAATTAAGAAGCCGCAGCTTCTTATGTGTGATTCAGGCCCCATGGGATTGTTTGGCAGCATATACTGGATGTAGGTCTCTGATAATAAGGTATTTATTTGTACTGGACTTTATGCCAATGTGACTGTTAATGATGCTCCAAGGCTGCTGTGAATAAGACTTTCTCTATGGCTGTAGCAATACATGGGCATGACAATGTGATTTGATGAGCAGAGCATAGCAGGGGTGGGCCATTACCCTCCCCCACCCTCGTCCTTGGATCTTACAGTTGAATAAACTTGAAGTCTGCAGCCCCTTATACTGGGTGCAGATATGCTATAGTTATACCAATGCTGTGTAACATAATATTTTTACCTGTAATTTACGCAGTGATATTAATATTTGCTACCTATGCCTTGACTAATTGTGCAGTGTGCTTTTGAAGGCTTTGGGTGTGGTATCATACATTGGGTTTGGATGGATATTTGTACTTTTTAGTCCAGTGCTTTCACTTTTTGTACAGTGATGGTGTTAATCGATTAACATTGATCATTTACTTTCAACAGACTCCATCCAAAAAGAAAATTGAAATTAGTTCTATAGCAAGCAACTACCACCTGGAAGTCAACCCAAGGTATTTATTCAAAGTGATTACTTCTAGTGTTTTTTTAGAAAGCTGTAAATGTTTTTTCTGTTTCACAAAAGGCAATCTGCATCTTTGTTTCTGTTTTCAAAGCGATGCAGGCAATAGCGATCGTGTTGTGATCCAAGAATTATTAAAGACTGTTGCCCAGTCACAGCAACTTGAGACAAATACTCAGAGAGATTTTAAAGGCAAGTACCTTTATTATTAACCTACTTCTCCAAATTTACCTCTAGAAAATGTTTTATCCTAACAAGCTTTTAAATAATGTCTGTGTTTCCATCTGAAAAACTGTTTTGCAATGTCAATGTTTGGTATTAGATAATACTACATATAGGAGGAATAATTAGAGAAGGATGATTAATTAGTTTTTTTGAGATGTGATCTGAATTGAGATGCTATAGCATCCTTCTCATAGAATTATGTCTGCCTAATCCCAGACACTGTTCTTTAGTATAGTGTTTGACTGAGTGGAAACTCGGTTCATCTCCTCAGTGTCCTCCCTATTGCAGTATAAGGTGAATAAATTGTTAACATTTGTGCTAGTGACGTCTCAGCATATGTAGTGCGATATTAACACATCATTTGAAATAAACAATACCTATACTTCTTTTCCTAAAAAAAAGTCAGGATTGGGCTCTTGGATATGATAACCTCATGCAGTTAATCATATAAACAGTCTGAAGCTGCCTCTGAGGGCGACATGTTTGAGGGCAGTTTTCCTACTTACTTCTATTTTACAGAATGTATTTTGCTATAAAATGATTACCAAGCTAATCTCTAGCTTCTTACATTGGTCCGGATTCACAGTTATGTCGTTTTTCATCTTACGTACGTTGTTTTAAGAATTGAGCTACTACACATGCATAGTAGCTTATTTACACTGTCTGCATACTATTTCTGTATGTCTTTAGACCACGCGTACGCAATCTACGTACAGAAATGGTACGTAGATAGCGTAAATAAGCTACTACACATGCGTAGTAGCTCAATTCTTAAGCTACTACACATGCGTAATAGCTCAATTCTTAAAACAACGTATGTAAGACGAAAACTACGTAACTGAATCCGGACCGTATTTCTCACTGTTTATTAATAGATAATCACATGGTACGAAATGTTATTAAACTCAACAAAACTGTTAGCAACCTCTCTAACGGTGTTGATCGTAAAGCCTGTTTTTCTTGTGATGAGTGCCGTCATTTCTACTGGTGGATGAGTGATAAGAAAACACTGGATTGAACAAATGATTTACAGGGAATCAGCATTGTTTATATGTCCTTGTTGCCATTATTACTAGTTACTATTATTCGTTTCTATTGCTTATCAAGTGCAAACATTTAAGCATTTGTCTACACTCTGCAGTTGTCCTGTTAACAGAGGTGGATAAACTGACGAAAGATGCCCAGCATGCTCTGAGAAGAACTATGGAGAAGTACATGTCTACTTGCAGGATCGTTTTATGTTGTAATTCTACATCCAAGGTCATTTCTCCAATAAGAAGCCGGTGCTTGGCAGTCCGTGTGGCGGCTCCCAGCATTGAAGAGGTGACGTTACAGTTCATTCTGCCTTCTTTCTGCAGGGACCAAAATAAGTATAAGTGCTTTAAATAAGCTCTGTTGGTTTCTGGATAATGGGTCTGTAATGCTGCAGTTCTTTATTTAGGTTTTATGGTCTACCAGAGATTTCTCTTACCTAGTGCTAAGCAAATATTTGAACTCTCTCAATAACATGTGGCAGGAGAGAATGTCTTCATAGACCAGTGATACAGCACTGGGTGTTTTCATATTTTAGTTATATTCTATGAAAAATTCTACAGTAGCAAACATAAAGTATTGCACTTTAAACAACTAAACAAAAGCCATGGTATTAATGGGGTGTGTCCCCGCTTAGAATGTCCCGATTTCAATAGGGCCGTTTCCTCCCAGCCAGTTTTGAACTGGATGGGATTTCGATTGCATATGTCTCGATGAGGCATAGCAATCGATCCACAGAGCACCGAGCTTTCGATGCTCCGATAGGTAAGGAAAAAAGTCCCCCACTCCTTCACCTAATTCTAACCCTCCCCTCTCATTACACTAACCCTCCCAGCCTGGACCTAACATTCCCTTCCTGGCAGTCTGACCCTAACCCTCCCTCTCCTGCAGCCTGACCCTAACCCTCCCTCTCCTGCAGCCTGACCGTTAACCCTCCCTCTCCTGCAGCCTGACCGTTAACCCTCTCTCTCCCGCAGCCTGACTGTTAACCCTCCCTCCCCTGCAGCCTGAGCCTGACCCTAACCCTCCCTTCCCCGCACCCTGGAGAGGTTACTCGCCTTTCTCTGCGGTCCGGCAGGATATTGGCAGCAGTATTTCCAGTATCGGCATACTCGCCCATTCTAAAAATAAAATTCTAAAGTGGGGACTATTCGAAATAGAGACATCCAAAAAGGAACTTTCAGATGTCCCAATTTTGGAAATAAGTTTTTCTAATTTGGGACTGACAGTAGTAGTGATGGTGAGTGTGTGTTACCGCTACAATGTGCCAATTTTTGACACGTTGTATTCCGACAATACATCAGCCACCTCCAAAGAAGACAACATGGATACTGCAAGTAACAAGAATCTGATTACTGCAACGGCAAGTATTTTCCCCTTACCTCAACTCACGTTCACTTACCTTTTCTATCAGCCTAAGCATAACCTTCCATGTCGTGCAGCCTAACCTTAACCATTCCCTTCTATCAGCCTAAACCCCAACCCTCCATATCCTGCATCCTAACCCTAATCTTCCCTTTCTATGAGCCTAACCCTAACCTTTCCCAGCCCACCGCATCCCATCCCTGTTATCTGCCATAGCCCACCACAGTCATTGTCTTCGCTGTTGGGAGCAGATACTTTGTTGAAATAGGGCCATTTTCTTATAAGTACCCTTCCCCCTTCTATCAGCTTAACCTTAACTTTCCATGTACCACAGCCTAACCCTAACCTTCCCTTTCTGAGTCCTATCATTCCCTTATCTTCCATATCTTACCCACCGTAGTCCGCTGCAGCCGGTGTCTTTGCTATTAGGAACATGTACATTCTTGAAATAGGGCCATTTGCCTGATGTACCTGTTCCCAATAGGAATATTTGTAATCTGCACAATTTCGGCTCTATTACAGCCACAATTAAGCTGTCGACTGTATTAGTGTTGAAATTCAGCTCATCCGACCTGCATCTGTAAAAATGTGGACAGTTTCAGGTATAACTACGCTTAAATTGTACTACATTATATTGACTATGTTTCTGGATAATACGGCATTAAGGTCCGGATTCACAGTTACGTAGCTTTCATCTTACCTGGATTGTTTTAAGAATTCAACTACTACACATGCGTAGTAGCTTATTTACGCTATCTTCTTCAGACCGCGCTTACGCAGTCTACGTACAGAAATGGTAAGCTACTACGCATGCGTACGTAAGACGAAAACTACGTAACTGTGAATCCGGACCTAAGTGTCTAGAAAACTTCTGTGTGAACAGATAATAGCAGTCACATCAGGTTCAAGTAGATTAGTGCAATGTCCATTCCTAGGAGATTGTGGTGACTGTTTTAGGTAGGTTTTATTCACAGACACTGCTTTCAGTTGATTTAGCTTGCTCTTACTCTGCGTTTAATTTGGGGGGGTTTCTTTTGAACACAGTGTACTAGTTACCTTTTTCCAATATAATATAGACCTGTAATAAGCCCTTTCTTTGCAGATATGTGCTGTTTTGTTTAGCGTGTGCAAAAAAGAAGGACTCTCTCTGCCACAAGAGCTCGCTCGTCGGATCGCGGAAAAATCTGGAAGAAACCTCAGAAAAGCTCTTCTTATGTGTGAGGCGTGTCGCGTTCAACAGTGCGTAAATATTTGCCACTTCTTTAATTAAGCATAGGACCATGCCATAAAGACTGTACGAGAGAGGGGAGTGACAGGAGGCGTGCACTTCCCTCTCTCGGATTGAGAGATGCCCGCATGAAAGGAAAATGTGCGGGGGTCTCTCGGTCCGAGAGAGACTCTCTCTCTCGGACAGAGAGACCTCTGCACGTACGGAAAATGTGCGGGGGTCTCTCCGTCCGAGAGAGAGAGGGAAGTGCACGCCTCCTGTCACTCCCCTTTCTTGTTCGGGCTTTATGGCACATAAGCCTATCTTAAAGCACTCGTGCGGATTAGCGGTGCGTGCGACAGCTTATCTGCACATGTGTGGGTGCCCCCTCCCACACTGTACATTTTGCATGCTTCCCCTTCACTCACTTTAGCGGGCGGAGGGGAAGCACAGCCTATTTGTACGCAAATGGGTCATACGGAACAATGGTTCCATACAAATGTTTTTACACTAGGGTCTCCAGTCAAATCAGGTCACTTACGCACCTTGCGTGCGTAAGTGATCTGTCAGGCACAGTTCTGGTTCCAGCCCAAAATGATTGTATTATTTAATACACTAAAGTTAAGTGTTTCAGAAATCTTTTTTTTTTTTTCTAGAACAGTCTGAAATTGATTAAAATGACCTTTCAATGATTCTCAAAATGGTTTATTAAAGAAAGACTATATCTACTAACTGACCTATTTTTGTGTAACCAGGTATCCCTTCAGCTCAGACCAAGACATACCAGAGACAGACTGGGAGGTGTATGTGAAAGAGACAGCCAATGCTATTGTCAGCCAACAGACTCCACAAAGGTCAGAGCAGCTTGTAGGCAAATTAACCAACATGAGCATATCCCTGTCTGTATTCCCAGACTGTCATTGTATAGCAACGTTATGTAAACTCTGAGCATAACAAACGTTCGCTAACGGAAATCCTATGATACTCATTGAAAGGTTGCCTCTGCCGTCTATATACAATTTACCTGTCATCCCATTCCACTCAGCCAAGAGAAAACCATCTATTTCGAGGCACAAACATGAATATGATGACTGACAGCATTTCCATGGCTGCTTCTGAATAGACAGATGTGTGGGCCGTTAACGGTCTTAGTTCTGCCTGTATTGATTTTCTGTCATCTGTGGCTTATCAGCATGTTTATATATCCAGCATAGATCTGTATAAGGTTTATTTTCTCAAGCCGCACACCCTCTAAAATAACATTGTGTAGGTGATTTTTATATTACATTGTGAAATTTATAGTTTTCTGTTTTCCAGGGGATTGAGATTATTATATTTTTATATACTCTGGAGAACAAGTTGTACAAAGATTTGGCCCGGTTTCACACCCCCGGACATATTGCACATACATCCTTAAATAGCTACTATGCATGCGTATTAATGCGTAGTAACTATTTTACATAATCTACATATCGTTTTGTTACGTAGATTGCGTATATGCGGTACTAAAGACTGCATATACGCAATCTACGTAACAAAGCGATACGTAGATCACGTAAAATAGTTACTACGCACGCGTGGTAGCTGTTATCGGGAATTTAAGGACGTATGTGCAATACGTCTAGGGGTGTGAATCCGGGCCATAATCTGCATTTATATGATTAGTGTATTCTGATATGATAATATTGGACCAGATCCAGACTTACTCAAAATGCTCATTTTCCACTTGCAAGAAACGTACAGTGTCTGCATTTTGCATGCACCACACTCCCAGAACAGACACCAATCCTCCTGAACCAGGCTTCCGTACCAGACAGTGGGACAAATGTGTACAGCTCTGGATCTCTGCTGTGCTGCTATGTTGTTCTCCTGTGGGGCTTTTCTTGTGGCTGAGCTTTGGGCATCTGACCCCATCCAAAACAGACCTCTATGTTTAGTATGTGTTTACAGGAAGTGTCCCGTAATGGTCCTGCAATACAGAAATATCAGTCCAAGTGCAAATACTGATTGGAATTTATAAGCAAAGTATCTCATGCTTCATATTCCTTGGCGATTCCAGCCTGTAAAGTATTTGTTGGGCTGTTTTGTTGTACAAGTAATACATTGCGTAACATTTTGCTTTTAATAGACTGCTGGAAGTGCGTGGGCGTCTCTATGAACTTCTCACCCACTGTATCCCTCCTGAAATCATCATGAAGGTTTGTTTAGTCTTAATGTGATTGCAAATATTTAAATCTTGGATGATTAAAATGATTGTGTACAATGTTGTAGTTTAATCTATCCCCCTCCTTCAACACACAGTGGGCAGCCTGTTTGTGGACAGGCTGCTTCTTATGGATATTGATTGATTGGTGTGTGTGGGGGAAGGGAGGTTGTTAAGCTTAATTGAAATACATTTGCAGAAATGCTCCTTTAAAAGAAAAATACACAAAATAATGATATATTTATTTGAAGGTAGCATTTACAATTGTGTGAAATCAGCTTTTGTATTCATAAAGGCAGCATGAGAGAGGAACAATGGAAAGTTGTCTGGAATTAAATTCAGTTTACCCAGATTCTATTATTACTGACTGAAGATAAATAGGGCCAGATCCAGACCTGATAACGTCAGGTCACTTACGCATGCAAGGTGTGTAAGTGGCCTGAATGGAGGGTGCATGCGCCCTCCAGATGTTACACTAGGGTTTGGAGCATATGGGCTGTGCTTCCCCTCTGCCTGCTAAAGCAGGGTAATTGTACCATGTGGGAGGGGGCTCACACACTGGTGTGGATCAGCGGTCATACAATGGATTTAAGGCAAGTTTATCACAGTGTAAGCTGCCATAAAGCCTGCATGAGAGAGGAGAGCGACAGGGCGTGCTCTCCCCTCTCTTTCTTGGACGGAGAGACCCCCGCACGTACGGAAAGCGTGAGGGGGTCTGCATCTGGTCTATAGATGTTATGTCATTCAGTCTCCATAGTGTTTGCGCTGCTTTAGGGTTGTAGTACCTAGTAAAGTCATAGGCTATTGTCTAAATAAATAAGACTAATCACGTTACCCGTATTAATCGCACTACATAGAGAATCATTGCGTTATTCCTTGCACTATTGGAGTCTAATTCCCTAACACATACACAATCACAGAAGCCAATATGTTCATAGACTAAGGAAGAGGAAACTGAGCGTACACCTAGAGCAGGCCTGGCCAACCTGTGGCTCTCCAGGTGTTGTGAAACTACGTGTCCCAATGTGCTTTAACTGCAAAAGTATGGCTGATACCTGACAAAGCATGCTGGGAATTATAGTTTCACAACAGCTGGAGAGCAAGCCACAGGTTAGCCAGGCCTGCCCTAGAGCATGTATTTACCAACTACAGAAATAGGGTCCTAATTGCAATTAACCCATGACTAATGATATGAGGCTGTAATACCACTGGACCATGTTACTGCTGCGGGAGGTGTAGAAGGGATGTAGGCTGAAGTGGTTATGTTGGTCTTTCTGTGCGTATACTGTTATAGTTCATGTGTGTGTTTGGGGGGGGGGGGGGGGGGGGCGGAGGGCCATTATTTGGAGGGAAACAGCGTTGGTAAAATCAATGTTTGTTTTAATCTTTGACATCACCATGGTAACAGATGTGTTTGTTTTGTGTATTTACATTTCAGTCATTACTATCAGAGCTTCTCAATAACTGTGACGGGCAGTTGAAAGGTGATGTGGCACAGATGGCGGCTTACTATGAACATCGTCTGCAGCTTGGCAGCAAAGCCATCTATCACTTGGAAGCATTTGTGGCAAAGTTTATGTCCATCTATAAGAGGTTTATGGAGGATGGACTAGAAGCCATGATGTTCTAGGCTGTTTTTTTCCATCCCCAATTTGTGACATATAAACAGGTTGGGTAAGGAGAATGACATTGTCAAAGCTGTTACTGTGATTTAATAATAAAAAAAAAATACTTGCAAGAGGAGTTTTTCTTGAACTGCATTAAATGACAGTAGCAATTATCACACCCCTCAGCTCTCTAGGCCTGGTGACAGAGCACGGGTCACTGTTTTTTTTGGCTGGGATGTGTTTAAGGCTTACTTTTCCAGAACGTTTTATCTTGTGGATCTTGAAAAGAGCAGCTCAGTTATGTTTTCAAGCAACACATTTGTACAATGTGCTATTCTTACAGTGTATGACACAACCAATGGGAAGCTACTACAATCTGTTTTTCTTTCCTAATTGCAAGGAAATGAACTATAATGTCCACCTTGATGTACTTGGAATAACTGCTTCAACTGTCACATTGTATTAAAGGACAGGAGCTGGCTTATATATACACATCAAGGTTCATATCCATGGGATCCTTCAGGCACATGTTGTCTAACATATCCAGCATGTATTTCTAGTTTCTACTCATGTCCTTGAATCAACTGTATATATTGACTAAATACATTACATTTACATCCACATTTAATGGATTTAAATTTGTGGAACATTCTGTTAATTGCTGAAATAAAATAAAACCTTTTTTCCAAAACTAGTAGATATCGGTTTACTGTGTGACAAAAGGTTTTGGGACAGTAAAATTGCACACCTGCACTAAAATGTGGCACATTAAATACCTCCGACATGACCTTAGCGTGTAGCTGTGCTAGTCACACGTGTTACCTTCTATCACCTCTTGTTTCCAGTGCAAGGACTCAGTTACTCCTAAATTAGTTACTCCTGGGCTAAACCATGTTGATTGCAGGGGAGTCATATTTTATGATGTTGCAAACAGTATTAGAGTTGAGAGGTGATGTTTCCTATCCCAAGTCTAAATAACAGTGTGATAGTAAAGCTGGTCAGTATCTGTGTGCAGTAAACAATTCAAAGATATATCCCTGCATGCAAAGAATACAATTACCTTGACTCCCCCAGAAATCAACATGGTTTAGCCCAGGAGTAACTCATTTCAAGCACTTACTTAATCTGGATCCAGCCCCATGTTTTTATTCCTTGGTATAATTGTTAAATTTCTGACATTAAATGAATATAAGCACTTAAGACAGCTGAGCATTTTACATTCAGTGTAGTAATAAGCATTAAAGATGAATTTTCCACATTGATGATCTAGTAGAATAATAGCCATTTTATATGACGCTCCATAAAATGTACTTCTGACTGTTTATTACCCTTATAAAAGATATACAAATACTATAAAACAATGTTGAATAGTAAAAGCACAGTAATTTCTGATTGTACAGATAAACGCATACAATATTGCCTGATAAAACATACTTTAAAACCAAACAAAGTATTTGGATGTAAAAATAAACAAATAAATTATAATGTAAAACACAAAATATTGTTATAATAACCTCTGTTCCACCATATCCAGTCATTGCCAAAGCTTTGTTTTTTGTTCATTAGCAACACTAAGTTTTCCAGTGTGGATTCTTTTGGGCGATGACACACCAATTGCAGTGATCGTAGAATGTCTGTACAACGCGGAGCTCGGGAATGTGCTGCTCAATGAGGTCACACAGTTCACCCTTCTTAAAAATGTGATAATAGCGCAGCCAGCCCTTAGCTTCACCTTGCATGGTCTGACAGTGTGGTGACACATCCTTATAATCACAGTCACATGGGAGACAGCCTTCACCTTTGTTTCTGCTACTATTATCACAAGAATCTGTATATTTCAAGTGCTTTAAATCTGTTGATATATTGCTGTGGGATCCCAAGTCTGGTAACGGGGTTTTATTAAAGTCATTGGCAGTCTGTACATTTGACTTTGGACATCGCAGATTACTAAGTGGAAAGGTCAATAATTCAGTGACCTCAATGTTTTGCATGTATTTTGGTAGAAAGTCACTGAAGCCCTTTAAGAGTTGTGACTGTTCAGAAGGATGTGAATTTGTACATCTCTTTATTGCGATGCAGTAGTCATGCAGTCTGTGAAGTATGCCTTTATTCTGTTGGTTAACGCCTCCTCCCTTCATGGTAACATCTAATCCAGAATCTAAAGATCGAGCTAATACCTTTGAGGAATATAGTCCTCTCTGAAGTGATGGGGGAGTGTTGTCCATCATTGTAGAACTCTTCATCCTCTGTTTTATAGGGGTATTCTCTGGGCTGAAGGGCCTGCTCTGGGGGAGGTCTGTGAAGTCCGGTGCATTAGAGCCCTGCACTTTTTCTGAGATGTATTGTGGATGTGTCTCGAGGTTCCATGGTATAAGTAAATCTTGCTTCTCAAATTTCCTTTTTTTCTGTTCCATTGCCCATACGTAAATCATCATCTGCCCTCCAAATTTCAGTATTCGAGCCATTTCTTTTATAGCTCGAATGCGACGTTCTTTGGTTGAAAAATGATGGATCACTAGAATCAAAAAGAAAATAAGCAGTATACCGTCATCAGATTAAGTGGTGCTTTACAATGTTAACGATCGTATCATCGCTGGGTAGGAACAGGATTCAGTTGTCCACCCTAAATGATACAGCCGCCAGATGAATGGTGGATTTATCTGCAAATAGAAAATTGGGAACAAGAACTTTTCCCTGTTCCCAAGAGCTACAGGCTGTGGCGGGTAATAGGTTAGGGTTAGGCTTCGGGAAATGAAGGGTAGGAAAGGGTTACCACCATCACCACTGCCACTTTCTCAAATGAAGACCGTGAACAGTCTACATTCAGCTGTCGTAGGATGGTCCTTTGGGGGAAAAATGACTGGTAAAACACATCCATAGTAACAAACAAACTGGGTGGGTAAGATTAACATTTCCCCCATGGCCCCACCTGAAAAAGTTACCCCTCTGTGTATAATATAATACAACAGCAAAAGAAATAACAAAAACATTCAATGCATTGGTAAGATTCATGCATGTTCAAGCATTAGAATAACGCACCAAATAAAGGTCATATTAAATTACCAGCTATAGATAAAGCAGCATCAAAGCAGCCAGCACGGTATGGGAGATGAAGTCCATCACAAACCATTATTTCATTGCCCTGGTTTCTTGCAGCCTCAGCCAATGTAAATGAATAATCACAGCCAATGTTAAATGCTTGATTGTTAATATGCAGATATTTCCCATTGCCACAACCTAAAATCACATTAAATGGAAGTAGTTAAAAACATGTAAACAGAATCTGAAAGTATAAAACACTCAGATTATTGTCAGATGAGATTGATAACTATAAAAAAAAGTATTTAATTAATGAAAAACACATGTATCAAGTGTTCCAAAACATATCAACAAATTGACAGGAGAACATACTGCAAAGAATTTCCAGTAAACTTTAGTTATGAAATAGACCACAGATACATCTCCCCTAAGAACCAATCCACAGATACATCTCCCCTAAGAACCAATCCACAGATGCATCACCCCTAAGAACCAATCCACAGATGCATCACCCCTAAGAACCAATCCACAGATGCATCATCCCTAAGAACCAATCCACAGATGCGTTGCTTTGTGTAATGTCATTTGAGCAGTACATTGCATAGATAAAGTACATTTATGAAAGGTCTAGGTCATTGGGTTTTACCAAAATCAGCAAAAAGACAGCAGAAAAACATTTAAAAAAAAGCATTAACGGCATTTCCTTAAAAAAAAAAAAAAAAAGACAATTACATTATATACTGTGATTCGTCTAAGATTACAAAATGTATGGATTACATATTAGTAGGGATTAGACCTGATTTAAGGGCCCATCAATAGAAGACTATGATAGGGGTGGTTGGGTAACCACACAGGGAACTGATTAAGTGGTCATTACCTCAGCCAAATCAAACTATACTTTCTCCTAACCAGTGATTCTGGGTTTCCTTACGTCCCTTATCTCTTGGGGTACAGATCCTGCAATACTGTCCCACTTCGTATTGATTTGCTAGATTTATTTCTATGTTTATCTTGATCTGTCCATCATACATCTACTACACCATCATATATGTATTGTTTGTTTTCCCATCAGGTGCTGCAGACAATTTGTTTTGCCTTATAAATTAGGCATAATAAAATAATACCTTTGCCGATTCCATATCTACAGTCTAAGGATGGCCACAAAAAGTCCCAGTACCTGTCTGTTGGTGGTCCTGAAGTGTAGTTGGACTATTCTTTTTTTTTTTTTCCGTGGCCGCACACTGGCATGTCATTACATTATAATATACAATATTATAATGGTGCAACACAGACAAAATGGTCCATACAACAAATTTTTGGGTGATAATTGGATTGTTTGTGCAGAAGATCTGGCCATGGGTGGGTTGATCCATTTGGATTGGCATGGGGTGGCAGGCATATAGCCCCAATTATGATGAAGTTTTTGGTCTCCATATGTCAAAATGTCCCATACAATCTGAGCCATTGGTCACCATGCAAATCACATAGGGCTGTAAACAGACTTGCAAGTGGATTCTTGCACTGCCATGACACTCCCCTCTCACAGACGAAATTTAGCCGACTTCTGCAACCATAACCCCACCTTAACTTCTCTTTATGTACAGAGCTCTCAGGAGGTCTGGAAGGGCCTAACAAAGTCCGTAGTGTTCAATTAAAATCCCTCCGACCACCACCTACTTAGCTTACGTAAGTCCCCTTGCGTTATTGGGTCTGAATCCAGCCCAATTTTAGAGTCAGAAAAGTGCAAAGTTAAAAGACCTTCAGTTTGGTTTGAAAGATATTTGGGAAAATAGAATTATTAGAGTCCCCGGTATCCATTTTAAAGTGTGAGGGCCATGTGTTAAACTGTTTTAATTTGCAGAGAGAATTTGGACTATGAAAGAAGAAAAGTTCTGAGGTACAGGGCTATGGAACCAATCAGTTGGTGACATCTCTATTTAGGCACATTGGGCTGGATCCAGACTTAAGAAGGAGCTTCATATTTAAGAGAGGAAAGTTACATCTAAACCATGTTGATTGCAGGGGAGTCATATTTCATCTGTTGCAAACAGTATTAGTGTTGAGAGGTGATGTTTCCTATCCCAAGTCTAAATAACAGTGTGATAGTAAAGCTGGTCAGTATCTGTGTGCAGTAAGCAATTCAAAGATATATCCCTGCATGCAAAGAATACAATTAACTTGACTCCCCCTGAAATCAACATGGTTTAGCCCAGGAGTAACTATCAACATGGTTTTGCCCAGGAGTGACTTTAAGTTCTTATTTTAAGAAGATTCTTAATTGTGAATCAGGTCCTAAATTTCAAGCTCCTTCTTAAGTCTAAATCCAGCCCATTAACAGCCTAGGAGGTTTACCAAGATATGTGCTGTCACCCTGAGCCATAAAACAGATTGAATGTATTATTAATACAGGTATAGGAGAACAGAGACTCTCCTCCCTTGCTTAATGAGTGTGGTATGATTGAGGAGCAAACGAGAGGAAAAACCCTTAAGTGCTGTGTTAGAAGAACAAAACATATGGCCTTGTTAGCAATAAGACATGATGGAGAAAGAAATGTACAAAGGAAACACGCCAAATAATCATGAATAGCTGTAAAATAATGAATTCATCAGTTACGTGACCGGATTCTCATCATCTATAATTGTACAACGTAATGACTGGATTCACACTTAAGAAGCTTCAGCTTCCTAAGTACGGACAATTAGGAAATGACCTACTGGAGACAGGAGAGTTAGGTGCAGATCGGCCCACACCTGACTTTTTCTCATCTCTGAATGACTGTCAGCCGCCACGCCTAGATGCCTTGTTACTAAACCAAAAATGAAGGGATTGGTTAAAATATTTACCATGTATTACAATTATATGTTGAAAACCTTTCATATCTTTAATAAAGGTGTTATGAACTCCTGTAATACTTCTTATAAAAGATCTCCAGTCATTCTTAATCATTAGGTATACATCAAAAGAGTAATTAAAACAAGTAACCCTTTTATTAGTGTTAAATGTCTTGAGTTCTACTTAATAACTGAACCATCCAGCAATTATAGAATGTTCAGTATAAATATTATTACAACTTAATTCAATTATAGAATGAACAGTATGAATGCAACTGATGAATCTTCTTCATTATGCTTGCAATGCAACATGCTTTGTTCTAATGCAAATGCTGTGCTTAATTGTATATCAGGGTTGCCAACATTCTATATCTTCCCTCAGGGAGATCTCGAGGGGAAAGAAAGAGATGTGGTATGAGAATGCGAGGCCAAAAGACGCAATTTATGCAAATCACGTCCTGAAGACCTGCCCCTTGTCTATCAATGCAACTGTTCATAGGGCCTGATTCAATTAGCTTGGCACCCATGTATTTTGTGGTGCAAAGCTAATTCCACAAATTTTTTGGGGAGGATCTTTGTGTGCGTGCCCCATAGATACAAGCATAAAAAAAAATTTATGCTGTATATGATGGGAAAAAGCGCAGCGCAAACTTTTTCCCAATCATCGTGGCTAATTCAATCAGGCCCATAGTGTTCCGAGGGATGGGGTGGGTCTCGATGTCCCATCCAATCTTTAGTAACATTAGGACTTACAGTATTGATAGACAGGGGAGTGGGAATTGAGGCTGAACAAGAGCAATCAATACCAGAGCCAATTTGAAATTGTCTGCTATAAAACGTCTGTTTCATAAAAGGGCCGTTCTCGCCTCTGACCCACACCCATATTTTAGAATCTGATATCCATTTGAGCACATAATAAGTGGACAACAGATTTAGGCTTTTAGTCTCCCCTATTAACACAGTAAGAAGTATGAGGGACCAGTTATGTGCCAAATGCAGTTACCGCTGTCTATATAGATCAGTGATAGTGTATGATATTAACATTAATATAAGAGGGGAGAGCAGCCTACAGGAGGGGAGCCAGGATGAGGTAAGCGGTCTCTCCAAAGATCTGTAATATATGAATGGGGAATACCAGAGACAATGCTAACTTTCAGGTTTTTTCACTGCTTTATACATAGATCTTTAACTTCAACTTCTCTATGGAGTTTTCCTGTTAATCTTTTGTTCTTTAAATCCTATAACAATTGGTAATTGTGCAGAACACTTTAATGGAAGCATTTACCTATGTCAGCAATTAGACTTCCTGGCTCCTGCGCCAACAGGAAGTCTCGCACCCTGGGCCAGGCTTTGTAACGTTTATCATTGAAGTATGGCGCAATCTTCTCATACACATTGTGTACATGCTCTTTCTCCAGGTGGCTCGCCTCCTTCTCCATTGCTTGTCTTGTGGTTTCATTAATCAGCCGGGATGCCTAAATGTAACATAGAATATAGCCATGTTATTCCACAATACTACCCTGCATATAGGGGGTAATATTAATCATTTTCTGTTTAATTAATAGATAGCTTAACCATGCACTATGAGCCTTTCCCTAACTTCCATATTTTTCCCTCATTTATGTGCATTTGGATTGTATGTCATCCGCCTTAGCGGATTCTACCCAATCAGAATGCATCCCACCCTATCCAGGCTTAAGACCAGAGACCCTTCTGACAGTCTCTGACATAAGACATGATTTGGTAATGCAATATACAGTATAGATGTGACTCCTAACCATTGTTGTTTTATGTTAGCAAGAATCAGATAACTTAAGGTAGAGTATAATTATCCAAAGTCTATTAATGCAAGTGGAGTGGTTAGCAGAGCAATCACACTGATGCTCTGAGCTCTATGATTGCAGACCCCCATACATCCATTAATAGCATATCCAATGGCAAAGGAATCGGATTTGCAAGTCAGTATCTGTTCCTTTGTGCCTTGGGGAAAGGTATGACTTTTAGAACTCAGTAATCATTTACTGTATTTTCATTAATAATATATACAGGGCTTTTTTGGGCGTTGGACGCACCGAAACATGGTTTTGGCACCTTTTTCCGACTATATAAGCAGCAAGGCTTTGAACAGTGCAGTACAGGGAATACAGGGCTCCTGTACTGCGAATGGCAGTAACCGAACCTATGCGGTCACTGCCAATCTACAAACAGATTTGGCTCTACCGGGCTCCTAGGGTATTACACCGCACCATGTGGTGTAAGGGGCACACAACGGAGGCTGGACTTAAGGGGCACACAACGGCGGCTGGACATTATAGGGAGCAGACAATGGAGGCTGAACATTACAAGGGGCAGAGAAAGGAAGCTGGAATTAAAAGGGGCTCAATTCTAAAAAATTATAAGGGGGCTGTAAAAAAGACTGAAACTTATGACACACATAAATTTAGTTTGAGAGTCAGGTTGACTTTGCACCAGACTTTAAGAATACATTAAATCCAGTTCCCACATGTACAAACAATCTAAATGGTGTTTAGGTTGATATCTTATCAGTTTTAATGGTAAACCTGAAACACAAATTTGGAGCATGATGTTCAAACTCCAAATAAAAATATTTTAAATAGTGATGTAAAATAAATCATAAAGGAAAAAAAAATATTTGGAACCTGAGAGGATACATTTTAAGACTCTAGAATATTAAATATTGAATAAGCCTTTTGCTCCATTCATTAATTTACTTGAATTTAGTATAAAATATGCTATGATAAAATATCGTATCTATGAGGTTATTTTTTTACCCTTATGTGGACTTCAAAATATTTGTGCATGATCTTAAAGGGAAGAGACATCTAATCTACAGATCAATAATGAAAACAGATCAGACGTCTAATCTACAGATCAATAATATAACATAATTCACATTTATGTTATGTCATTTAAAACTGACTGTCTGGTGCTCTTAAAACGTCCAATGTAATTTACTGTGCAATCACTTATACGGAGGCTGAACATTACAAGGGGCACGCAATGGAGGCTGAACATTACAAGGGGCAGAGAAAGGAAGCTGGAATTAAAAGGGGCTCAATTCTAAAAAATTATAAGGGGGCTGTAAAAAAGACTGAAACTTATGACACACATAAATTTAGTTTGAGAGTCAGGTTGACTTTGCACCAGACTTTAAGAATACATTAAATCCAGTTCCCACATGTACAAACAATCTAAATGGTGTTTAGGTTGATATCTTATCAGTTTTAATGGTAAACCTGAAACACAAATTTGGAGCATGATGTTCAAACTTTAAATAAAAATATTCTAAATAGTGATGTAAAATAAATCATAAAGTAAAAAAAATATTTGGAACCTGAGGACACATTTTAAGACTCTAGTATATTAAATATTGAATAAGCCTTTTGCCCCATTCATTAATTTACATGAATTTAGTATAAAATATGCTATGATAAAATATTGTATCTATGAGGTTATTTTTTTACCCTTATGTGGACTTCAAAATATTTGTGCATGATCTTAAAGGGAAGAGACATCTAATCTACAGATCAATAATGAAAACAGATCAGACGTCTAATCTACAGATCAATAATATAACATAATTCACATTTATGTTATGTCATTTAAAACTGACTGTCTGGTGCTCTTAAAACGTCCAATGTAATTTACTGTGCAATCACTTATATGTAATTATTAAGCAAAAGGTATGAATTTTCTAGCAGTTATAAAACGTTGATAACATTTTTACCCAAAAAAAAAAAAGTGTTAAAAAAAATAAAACAGAGACATACTGGAGAAAGGATCACAGAATATCAATCATATAAAATGTGTAAATGGTGTATATTCAGGAACATACAAGCTATAGCACTAACCTGCATGAACAGAAAGTCAGACTTCTGATAGTAGTTGCTGGGTGAAAACAAAGACAGGTGAACAAAAGGAAACTAATCTCCAACTGAATGAAACTTTAGCTTTACCTGCCAGGTGTGCAGCGAGTGTGAGAGGCTGGCTGAGACGCTTCTCCTATGAACCCTGTGCTTATTCAGCAATCACATAACCACTCCTCCAAATCCAAGACAAAAAGTGCTGCTTGTTTACACATGCAACATGTCCATTATATTCTCCTGCATTCAGGCAAGCTAGAACTTGTAATCTATATTACAAATGGAGTGATAATCTCAATGGCAACTGACCACTTCATGTCAAGGTGGAAAAGTAAAGGAGGATCACATAAGGGAGATCAATAAGCAGATGGGGGATGGCGAGTTCAGAATGATTAGCATTAAGTGTTGTTCTCTCACTATTATGTGTAACAGATAATGGAGAACATCATGATGTGTCAGCGATCACCTGTCATGTATACATTGTTTTGTCCTATTATAATGTATTTACTCTGTATAGTACTGTAAGCCTTTTGTGGTGCCCTATAAATAATGGATAATAATCTGGTTGGTATATGGCGGCCAGCATAATATGGGACATTATTATTTCTTTTTGGTGACTTGTAGCAAGGAAAGGGATGAAGGGGATGATCCATAGCATTTTGTACATTGCACTAGTTAAATGCTAGCTAGAATCTGATTGGTTACTATGTAGACTACACTCCTCCTCCAGTCTCCTCTGACCACTCTGCTTTGATACTTAAATTGTTTTGTATTTTTGTCTTGCTGACATTGTGTCATCACTTGAACTACTTACTTAGTGTTTACTCAGTAGTTATGTTTTGTCTAAGCTTGTACATTACCTGTACTGTGCTGCGGACCCTTTGTGACATCTTATAAACAAATGGTAATAACAACTATAATAATTAATTATATTGGCATCACCTCCACTCCAGTCATCCCTGTACCTCTATGCCTTTATTCGATTCAGACTGTGGAACTGGGGGGTGGGGCTAGTCCATGATAAATTTAAGCAAGCTGCAATACCCAAATACATTTTAATGGATGTGGAGTGATTTTAAAAAAGGTCTGAAGTTACCTTTAAAGACTTCTATGTCAATTAAATCAGTTAATTAAATGTATTGACATATTTATGAAAATGAGTAATTCAGTTGAGTAAATCAATATTTACTACACCTAATTACATATCTAATAGCAATTACCTGTGACTGTTAAATAACATTTTCCACCCTTTTTTATTGCGTAACCTGAGACATATTATTGTAGTAACTGTACTTTTCTGAGCCATTCCTCTCTTTGGCTAATCTGTAAAGTTTATAAATAGAAAAGAGAATTTTCTTTTGCCCAATTCATGTCTGTATCTAAGAAGGGATTCTGACAGACTCTATTGCAGCTGTATCAATGTCACAAACAGTTGCAATAAAGAGAATTATCTATCTGAAACAGGTATTATTTATGTTGAATTGCACTATTTTAAACAATTACCTGTTCCCTATGGCAGGTAAGTTAGGGTTAGGCAGTATGACATGTAGGGGCTGATTCAGGGTTTCACTTCCACCTTTTTTTAGGTGCAAGTGTAGACCTGAGCAATACCATGTTGAATTGCAAGGGGAGGCAGATTTAAATTGTAAAACCAGAAATAAAATTAGGAGGTGAAGTTTCTTAGCTCAACTCTATTTTATAGAATAAACATAAAACTATGCAGTATTTTAGTTCTATGTGTATAAGTAATGTATTTTCCCTGCATGCATATTTTTTTAAATTAATTAACACCCCTTACTTTGAAAAATGGTTTAGCTGAGCTGTACACTTGTACCTAAAAAAAGGTGTAAGTGCATCTCTGAATCAGCCCCGTAGGTTTAAAGTAAGGTAGCTAGAAATGGAAGGTTAGGGTTAAGCTGTAGGACGGTGATTGTTAGGATTAGGCTGCTAGAAATAGATACTTAAGAAGGGTACACAGTGACTCAGTGAGTAGCACTTGTGTCTCACAGCGCTGAGGTCATGAGTTCAATTCCCTCACTTATCTGTGTAGAGTTTGTATGTTCTCCCTGTGTCTGCGTGACTTTCCTCCAGGTGCTCCGGTATCCTCCCACATTCCAAAAACATGCTTATAGGTTAATTGGCTGCTGAATACATTAACCCTAGTGTGTGTATGTATGTATGTATGTGTTAGGGAAATTAGAATGTAGCTGCAATGGGGCTGGGACTGATGTGAATGTGAAATATAAAGCGACACGTAATCTAATAGCATTATAGAAAAACCTGATAATAAATAAATCATACAATCACCAGTGTGTACTGTCCAAAGATGTGCAAAAATCTTTTGAAACAGTCTGTGATCTTTTGATTTGATCTTTTGGAGCTCCTAATATACCAGATCATCAATGAAAAGATATATTTTTAGTGTGCACTGTGTCTATTAGGAGCTCCATATAATCAAAACAAAAGATCACAGATGGTTTCAAATAGTTTTTGAGCATCTTTGGACAGCACACACTGGTAAGAGATCTGGTAAAACTGCTGAAAAGCCCCAGTATGTTCCCACCCTTAGGGTTAGGCTGAGAGATGGGGAGGGTTAAGGTAGGGCTGCTATAAGGGGAAGTTTAGGGTAAGGGGATGGTTAACTGTCGCTGTTAGAATACTTCAACAATCCTCCAGGTGCTTTCACGATGTATTCGTCATCCAGACGTCTTACAAGAACATCCCCATCGACGCTCTACAGTCAGGAAGTGGTTTGTTGCTGAGAAGCTAGAAACACAAAAGAGGGGGCAGAAAGCTGGCTGTACACATAAGGAGGAAACAGAAGGATGACTGGACACACAGGGAATAGAAAGAAGGCTGGCTACGGTTGCAATATCCGGTTAGAACATGTGAATTGTGAAAAAGGGACATCCGAAAGTTCCTTTTTGGATGTCCCTTTTTCGAATACTTACCAATTTAGACTGTTTTTAATGAATGGGTGAGTATGCTGTTCGGCATACTTCACCAGTTCACTTTCGCAATTATCCCTTCACTGCACCTACGCAGCTGCTATCACTGGACCAGGGACAGGTGAGTAAACTATCTGTGCGGGATAGGGAGGGTTAGGGTCAGGTTGTAGGGGAGGGAAGGTTAGGGTCAGGCTGCAGGGGAGGAAGGGAGGATTAGGGTCAGGCTGCAGGGGAGGGAGGGTTAGAGTCAGGCTGAGGCAGATGGAGGGTTAGGGTACTGAGAGGGGAGGGTTAGGATAAGAATTAGGGAAAGTGGTGGGGGACTATTTAACTAAGTTTTCGGAGCACCGAAAGCTCGGTGCTCCGTGGATCGATTGCTATACCTCCTCAAGGCATATGCAATCTAAATCCCAGCCAGTTCGTAACTGGCTGGGTTGAATCTGAATTTTCGAAATTCAGATTTTCTATGCGGGGACCCACACCTGGCTGGCTGGACATGGAAAGGGGCAAAAGTCTGAAGGGGACCGTGTGATGAAGGGGCAGTGTGATGATTGAGGGCACAGTGTGATGAATTATAATGAATTTTTTGTAATGTTTGTGTTTGTTAAGTCTCATAATGTTAAAAAGTTTTGGTTACATGTTTGTTTCTGTGAAGGGGTTAGTAGGGGCCCCTGTGCATTGCTTTGCCCAGGGCCTACAATGCTGTGGGGGGTGGGGGAATGTGTATTTGAGTGGATCGAGGGAGGGAGATAATGAAGAAAATTACTACTTTCAATCTTCCTTCTATCTATAGACTTAGTGCAGTAAGAATCAGTGGGCCGTATTCACACCTAAGAGTGAGTTGCGAAGGTGCGAACAGAACTGCGCCTAACTCACTGGTGCAGCCCATAACCTGCCCCCCATTTTAAGGTACCTTATGGCACTTAAGAGGGTCATAGGGCTACCTTATCTTACTGTGCGGAGTTTCCTACTACTTAGTTCCATAGCCCCCCCTCCCAGACTAATCTAAATCCCTCCCCCCTCCCTCTTCTACCTAATCCCTTCCCGAGGCACTATTATGCCTCCTTTTTCTACCTAAAATACTCGGTGGGGTTTAATGACCACATGGAGGCAATCTACGCACCGAACTGGTACGTAGATTGCATAAAGGACCTACTACATATGCGTAGTAGGTCCTTTACTAAAGGTACTCATCTAAGAAGCGACTGCTTCTTAGGTGTGAATCTGGTCCCCTCTCTCACCGGTTCTCCTCTGCATTTACACTCTGTCGGGTGCTGCACTGACACCTCCTGTACTACAGAATGCTCTTCAAGCTATTCCCATCTATGGCAGTAGCTGGCAGTCGAGTGAACTGTGAGGCATATGAGTGCAATATCTTACATTTCAGTTCAGTATATTAATGCACATTTCCTTTGTGCATTAGGATACATCCCATAAGACTTTATTCATTTGTCAAATGATGTTTTCAAAACATTTTAAATTACTTCTTGTTCCACTTACTACCCAATTGGTCAATTGCATAAATAACAACCACAGTAGTTAGCATTGCTTAGTGATGAATGCAGGGGGGGTTTGGTTGTCCAGAAATCCCCCCATCTCATAAGAAACATAAGAAAAAAAATGTAAACATGCTCCGTGCGTGGCCCAGAAATCGACCTATGGGGCAGATACAATCGAGTGCAATGTGCCTCCGGAACAGCACCTACAGTCTTCAAAGACCTCACCTGTGGACCTTTCTGTGTTGATGTCAGATTTGTCAGGAGTGGAGGCAGTTTCCTTAAAGTGTTTTACACTCTTCTGTTCTACTCTCAAACATTTTTCTTCTCGACACCCACTTGCCAGTTTAGAAGCAATTTTTTCAGTTCATTTCTCTAATGGCAATTTTTGTTTTTATTCATCCACTCCATCATAGCACGTTACTGCAATTGTGAAATAAGAGAAATAGACAGTTGCATGCTGGGTAAAATGGGACCTGCCAAAAAGAATGTTATGCTGCGTTCACATTGCCACTGCCTAAAAAGCCAGCTTTTTAGGCAGTGGGCAAAATTTTTACAATTTGAGCCTGGTGTGTTCAGACTGCGCTGAAAACACCGGCTTTTTTTTTTTTCTTCGTAAAAGTTAAGCTAGGAATCTGGACATGTAAGTGTCCAGATTTCCTACCGACAGCGAGGAGTGCAGGGGGCGTGCACTTCCCGTAACGGTTGCATAACTATGGACCTCCCACGCTTTACGGTCTGCATCTACGCCATGGAGTTCAGCCACATAGCTGCACATAGTGCCACTCTACCTGCACTCAGCATTACTCTATAGTGCAGTTCTCAGTACTATCTATCTGCACATAGAGTTCAGTCACATAGCTGCACATAGTGTCACTGTGCTTGCCATCAGTGTTGTTTGGTTTTGCAGTATCAGTCTCACTCTACTGGATTTTCAGAGTACCCTAATTATCAGTACATAGCGCCATAGCCAGCACATAGTGCTTATCCATGGTCTCAGATCCTTGTATCCTCCATTCTGCTCTCTCTATATGTAATTTCTGGTTGGGATAATTCCCTACTACTTCTAACACTTCCAGTTTGTGACTGTCCTCTGGGGGCCATGATCTCCACCATCAGGCGCTCTGGCGAATACCGTCCAGTGGTTAGACTCCGCACTCTGGAGGGTCAGTATCATAACAGCAAAAAAGACAGACAGACAGACAGAGAGAGAGACTACAAGAGAGATATAATATAATATAATATAATATAATATAATATGAGGGATATAGTGAAAACGAGAGACAGAAAGACAAAAAAGAGAAGCGCAGAGACAACATGATGAATAGAGAGAATACAAGAATAAGATAAATATGGCAATGTTGGGTTGAAAATGTGACTCTGAAATTAGCAAGTGTGACACTTCTAAGGCCATTGACTTTCACCTTCCCCACCCTTGTGCTGATACATACCCACTATAATAGATGATAGATGGGCCCAAAGTACCATAACAAATGCTGGGCAGTCTTTAAAATACTCTTTAATATATTCAAAGATAGTTCATAGTTGCCAACTCTCCCTGAATATCAGGGAGACTCCCTGAGGAGGGGTTGATCTCCCTGACTCCCTGAAGTGTTTGGCAATCTCCCTGATGCTGATTCAGTTCCAGAAGTCATTGAAGTGTGATGACAGAATTAAGAATTTATGTCCTATTTCCATGTATTGAGGCTTATGGAGGCGGCCATTTTCATGAAGACCAAGATGCAATCAAAGACTGACAAGTATCTAAGATAACGTGACTTCAGTAATGGAGACAGAAGTGAAAAATAAACTTTTATCTTATAAACTTATAAGTTTATAAGCTTTATAAGCTGTGGCTTTTATTTTTCGACAAAGATGAAGAAGTCAGTGAAACTTCTTTTCACTGTCTTCACAGTAAAATAATGAAAATAGTTATTCACTGACAATTAAACAATCAATAAATACTGATGTAGCCATTTTTATTGAGAAATAGTTTTCCTGGCAGTGCTAGACACACCCATGGGTGGAGCTATTCACAGGACACACCCCTTCGGTGCCGCACCTTGAAAGCACTATTACAATCTCCCTGATATTCATTTCCAAAAGTTGGCAACCATGATTAAACAACAGATTAAACCACAAATTAAACGATTCTACTCATGATACTACCTCTGTACACACTACACTAGAATCGCAGGAGGAACTGTCCCATAACCCCCTGCGCCTGCAGGAAGAGGAAAGAGATTCAATTGCAAACAAGGTAAGAAAATCAGACAGTCTAACAAATATCCTTTGATTGTGTATGCGTACAAACTTACATGATATCATGTGATTCGGTTGTTTAACCATGTGGTTGGACCAATTATTGGGTGAAAAGCTTTAAACTCTATTAATTCACCTGACAGAATGTCCTGCCTTACTAGGTTTTCCTCTATTTATTTGTCTTTCAAGGAACATTTGAAAATAAATGGTAATGGTTTATGTTATCATCAATGTTCTAATAAATGGTAATGGTTTATGTTATCATCAATGTTCTACAACTGAATATTCAGTTACTCTTATGGGAAATATGTTATTGGACTAAATACAGACTTAAGTAAAATGGGCCTGATCCTGGGTTAAGTCCTACAAGGGAATTACGCACAGCGCGTACGTAATTCTCCAGTCTGGAAGGTTGTGCGCATGTGCACAACCTTCTTACATCATCATAATGGTCAATGTACATTACATATGTTACGTACGCCAGCTGTGATGTAAAAGGGACTTTCCCCCCCTTTTACGACAGATGTATCTCCGCTGTGAAGGCAGAGATAGACATGTTAATGAGGGGATGGGATGGGGCAGCTCCATTACGACCAGGTCTGCGGCCGTAAGTTTTACTACTGAGAGCGGGGAGTGCAGGGGGCGTGCAGTCCCCGCTACGACCACGGCCGTAATGACCTCGTATACCCGACAACGCCCAATGGTCGCTTTCCAATTGTTGGGATGAAAAAATTATCCTTCTGTACTGGCGGGATGTGATGGGATGGAATGCAACACTCGCATACATCAAGTGTTATGCTGAATACCACCTACCATTGCGCAGAGTCTAACTAGGAGCCTGGACTCTTAAATAGAGCCCCTGATAGTGGGAATAGTCTGGGCTGCTGGTATTAGCAGATCGCTGCCCTTGGCGGTGGTTACCATGAACTGACAGGGAAATACTAACTGCAGAAGACACAGAAATCTCTCAGATAGACACCAGACCAGTGTGAGATGGAAGGCACACAGACACAGGAGTGCATCGGTAGGTGGGAGATGGAATACACACACTACACAGACTAGATGCACAGAGAGTAAGATGGAATACACACAACCAAGGTAAAGAAGCATGTGAAAGATGGGACACACCAAAGGGAACTCTCACATACACACAAGGGAATACCATACAACCAGAACAGGAGAAACGGAAGAAACAGCAGGCATAGGCAGACAAGTGGATGCTGTAGCAAGCCATGAGTGGAAACTAGCGACTGATAGGCCAGCAGATTCCCTCACTGTGATAGGCTGGTGTCCTTACTACTATGGCAACAGCCAGGACACCCTAGTGAGACAGGTGAAGCGTGTACCTGCCAATTTAATGGGCGGTGCTCTCCATGTGGCTAATTTGCATGCCAACATGTATGTTCAAGAATGCCACAGAAGAACAGCGACCAGCTGCGGCAGGGAACAGGTAAGTGGGAGAGGGTGATGTCTGTGAATAGTACTGTAAGGGCGTGCTCTTCCCATACTATACAGACTTTCAATGCGTTCACATTTTACTTGTGATCAAAGTGGAAATATTAAGGTAAGAGATCACCCATGGGAGGCAAAACATGGAAGTCTGGATCCTGGTAATAGATACTTACACAATGTGGGTGTTTTCAGCTATTTGCAAGCAGAAAATTCCTGCATTTCATGACCACGCATGTGTGCGCATAAGGCTTCCAGTGTGGATCTGGATCCTCAGGACCAGACATATGGGCTAGAAGCTTTTCAGACAGTGGGGCTGCACAGGATGTGTTGCAAGCATTCTGATCCAGCCAAATGTAAGAGAAGTGACTGGGTTTAATTGACATGTGGGTGTTATCTGTTTTATCATTTACATTATAGTATAGTATGCCCCCTCTCTCTGAATAGTGATCTACACTTGCTTCTTTCCTGAAGTTACTGTGCACAGAAATCAGCTGTCTCAATCCAGCCCATTAATATTACAGGTGTAAGGGCCAGGATTATCCCCTACAAGAGATATAAAAGCAATTATGCTAGTATGAAATAAATGGAAAATAATGGACCATTGTGGGGCAAAACAACATTTTCTGGTAAGCTTCATACAGAGCCGTTGACCCAGCAGTGCCCAGGGTGGAAAGAAAATTCTGGCTTCCATCCCCTTGTTTGTGCCCAGCCATCCACTTCTGCCAATTGTTGTGTGTCCAGTCTCCATTTTTGCTCCTTAAATGTGTCCAGCCACCATTTGTGCCCAGCCTCCTTTTGTGCCCCCTTATATGTGCCCAGCCTCCTTTTGTGTCCCCTTATATGTACCCAGCCTCCTTCTGTGTTCCCTTTTTTTATGTTCCCAGCCTCCTTTTGTACCCGAATATAAAAAAATACTTGTCAGCGCTAGTGTAGGACACACTTTTTTGTCCCCTTATATGTGCCCAGCCTCCTTTTTTGTCCCCTTATATGTGCCCAGCCTCCTTTTTTGTCCCCTTATATGTGCCCAGCCTCCTTTTTTGTCCCCTTATATGTGCCCAGCCTCCTTTTGTACCCGAATATAAAAAAAATACTGGTCAGCGCTAGTGTAGGACACTAAACATAAACACATTGCACTATATATATATATATATATATATATATATATATATATTAGAGCTATTGAAGTGGTAACCTTAGATAGACGGGGGGAGATAAGGTGAATAAGCTGTCACAACGTGAAGCTTTTTGGATTAGCACTTTGAATAGTTTAAGTCCTTCAGGTTTAAATGAAGGATTTGAACTGGCACCTTTTTTGTAAATTTCTAATTTAATGCTTGGTCATTTCATATATATACAAGGAAGGGGATCAAAAGGATGGAATAACAACAGAATTTAGAGGAAGCAATGTAAGGGAAGATATTCATTAAGGCCCTTGGGAGAGACACGGTCAAGTACATGAATCCATTTGGATTCACAACGGAGTAGTGCTGATTCGCGGTCACCACCACGAGGAGAGGCAGGGACATGATCGATGATGGTGCATCGTAAATCAGATAACAAATGTCGATTGTGTAAAAAATGCCGGGGGACAGGCTGGTCAGACGTACCAGTCACTAGGGCATTCCTAAGAGCAGAGCGGTGCAGGTTCATCCGCTCATGAAATGTTCTAATGGTCTTACCCACATAAACCATTCCACAGGGGCATTGCAGTAGGTAAACGACGAATTTGGTCGTACAGGTCAGGACGTGTCTAATTTTGTACTTGTATCCACTCCTGGGATGGTAGAAATGGGTACATGGTTCCAACATACGGCATGTTGTGCATCCTAAGCACCTGCAACAGCCGGGTGGCTTTTTGAGGAAGGACAAGGATTCTTGGGGTTGGTTAAGAATGGAGATGTCCATCTTGACCAGGTTGCGTCCTCGGATGTGACATGACATGATTCTCGAGGTATTCAATGCAGGCAGAGTAGGGTCAGACTGAATCACAGGCCATAATGAGCGCACCGCTGTATTAATGAACGGACTGGCTCTGGAGAAGTGATTGACCCATGGCATAATTTTAGTTTGGGGGTCTTTGACATTAGATTTCAGCAACTCTTGCCGAGGAATTCGATAAAGCTTTCGTTCTGGCTTCCATCAGTATGTGATTAGGGTAACCTCTTTCACGAAAGTTGTCCTCCATTTGGTCCAGTTGAAGATCTCTTGTGTGAATGTCACTTTTAATGCGACAGACACGGGTGAACTGGGAATATGGTAACCCCCATTTATCGCATGATGGCTGGACGCCAGGAGTAAGGTATTACGAGCTGTAGGTTTCCGATGGATGCTGGTATGCAGTAACCCCTCTGAGATTGAAATATGGACGTCCAAGTAGTCAATGGCACTAGTACTGCTGGTGTGTGTAAACTTTATGTCCTTGTCCATGGAGTTGACTGATGACATCAGGTCGTCGAATTCAGCTTGAGTACCGGACCACACAAGGAGCAGGTCATCGATATAGCGGGTAAGTAGTATTATTTTACCTTCACAGAGGGGGGTTCTTGAGGAACAGATGTTGCTCCACTTTGCAAATGCTGGAGCAACAGCGGAACCCATCGCACATCCGGAGGTTTGTAAGTAGAACTTGGAATCAAAGATGAAATAGTTCCTCTTAAGGGTGAGTTCAAGGAGTTCCATAAATAGCCCGATGGAGAGACCCTGGAACAAAGGGTTGTCCTGGATAAAGGCTCTGATGGCCGCAAGACCTCTGGCATTAGGGATACTGGTGTAAAGACTAGAAACATCAATTGCACAAAGTAAAGTCTCAGGTGGTAATCTGGATAATTTATTCAGTATAAGTAGCAGGTGGGTGGTGTCCTTGAGGTAGGTGTCCATGGCTTGTACACACGGTTGCAGACATGCATCCAATAGGACTGCCACAGGGTGGTATAGTGAGTTACGGGCCGAAATAATGTGTCGGCCTGGAGGAGTTTGCAGACATTTGTGGACTTTCGGAAGGGTGTAGAGAATAGGTATGCGAGGGAACTTTGTTACCAGTGCATCCTTATCTTGTTCAGAAATAAGTTCCTGATCAGTGGCATTTTGCAAAATAGCATCCAGTTCAGCTTTGTAAGTACGTGTGGGGTCAGAAGCTAGTGGCTGGTAATGTGTCCAGCCCCCATTTGTGCCCAGCCTCCTTTTTTGCCCCCTTATATGTGCCCAGCCTCCTTTTGTGTCCCCTTATATGTGCCCAGTCTCCTTTTGTACCCGAATATAAAAAAATACTGGTCAGCGCTAGTGTAGGACACTAATCACAAACACATTGCGCTGCTAAGAGGCAATCAGTGCCACCTGGCTTCTCGAGAGCTTCCAAGCGCAGGATTGATGGTGAGTAACGTAGGGACCGAGGGCAATTGGTGATCTGGAAGCCAGCAATATAGTTGAGATCTTAAACCAAGGAGTGACCATAAGGGCCAGACTCAGAACAACACTTGTGAGCGAATTTATGCGTGAGACGTAAAATCGCCTTTTGGTAAGTACTGCGCATGTGCACCATAGAAAATACGCTCAGTAACGTAGCGTAATTGTGAACGTATGGGCCATTCACGTATGTGTCACGTAAATACTTACGTGTGGGCGTGCCAATTTTACGTGAGTCGAATATACGTCTGAAATACGTTAAGTAGGTGGGGGTTTGTATTTAAAGTATATAGTATGGGCGTGCTTAGCTGCCATATGTACGTGTGCGGATCACTGCAGTTACGTTGGCAAAAGTTAAGGTAGGGTTTGAAAAGCGAATTTTCACAAAATACATACATTCAAGGGGTGTGCCCAGGGGAGTGTATAGAATACACTATTGCGAAAATACGCTACGCGAGTAAACGTACGGCAAACGTAGTTCTGGATCTACTCCAAGGTGCGGAGGAGTTGTAATAAATTCTTTTTGTGCAATAGTAGAAAACGTGTTTCACGGACTCAAAGTACCGTTTCATCAGAAGGATTTTGGTTGAGAGGTATAAGGCTCCTCCTTTTATAGAGCTGTAGTAACATGCAGTTGTCACATGTTTGAACAATTAAAAGGACCGCAGTCTGTAATATGCAGTCCTTGCTAATACAGGCAATGTGTTAGATAAATGGATAAATAAATAAAATAAAGCAAATTTGTACAAAACTTACAATCATTAGAAGTAATGGGCCTGATCCAGAGGTACGCCCGCCGTACTGCGCATGCGCCGGGCAGATGTGGGTCGGCGTCGCTGCGGCAACGCCCGATCGTGGATCGAGTGTCCGTAGCAGCGCCGTAGGAACGCTGGAGGGGACATCTCCCAGCGTCCCTACGTTCAGGTTAGTGTAGGTGGGCTGGGGGGGCTAGTTTAATGAGGGGG